>JAHKKF010513125.1:0-13172 GCA_019740295.1 Labeo calbasu
CAAATTTTAATTGCTCTAATACAAGATACACAACGTGTGGTCCTGTCAAGCAGACAAAAACATGAACATGATGAATAGGACATGTGGCTTTGCATGGTTAAATGACATAGTGCTGTCATCACTTAGGGCGTACTCACTTTTGTTGTCAGCTATTTTGACAATAATGGCTGTATGTTATTTTATTTTCAGTTATTTTCAGGGAACAGTAAATATACACTGCTATACAAGCTGCACATTGACTGCTCTAAAATATATCCAAGTTTCATTTCTATAGTATTGTTCCTTAGAAAGATTTACTAAAAACGTTGCTGAAATGTGAGGGGTGTACTTACTTTTGTGAGACACTGTAGTTAACTAATGTTAACTAACGAATCTTATTTGAATTTCAAATAAATTCTACAAGAGTCTTTCAAACAATTTGTAATAATCCTGAAAAAAAATAAAATAATAATAATTTTTAACACTGATAAAAATAAATGTTTCTCAAGCACTTTCGAAGGATTATGTGACACTGAAGACCGGAGTAATGATGCTAAAAATGTTGGATTGCCATCACAGGAATAACATTAAAATAACATTTTAAAAAACCTTAAAACAGAAATTTTTGTGCACTTTGTAGGATCCTGATACCTTGTGAACAATCTAGTTTTTCTGGCGGACTCACTATGAAATTTGTTTCTCCATTTTGAATCTAATTTCAATTCAGTATCATAAAACTACTTAATTAAAGTTTCTGTTAAAGTTTAATTAAATAATATTTAAATATGAAAATAAATGAAACTAAAACCATTAGTAGGTGGTAGCAATAGGAATAAATAAATCATTGAATAATTAATTAAAACAATTGGTAACACTTTACTTTAAGGTGTCCTTGTTACACGTTATATGTATGTACTATTAAAGTAACAATAAATTGTGCATTATTACATGCACGTAACCCTAAGCCAAACCCTTATCATTTCTGTTGCCATTCCAACAGCATTCTAACAGGCTATATCACGCAGTGAAACCATGCCCTCTCATGGCTTGTTTTTGTTAGTTTTTTTTTTTTTTTGCAGAGTGAGTGACACATTAAGACAATACATTGCACATCCCCATTTACTCAACTGCTGCTCACAGTGTGAGGTGCTGCTCTTGCAGTTGCTGTTTTCTTTATTAATTTAAATTTAGAAAATAAATTTTTACAATTTAGGAATTGATTAGAATTGTTAAAAAGATTGAATCATGTCTGTCCACCACCCCTAGTGGACCGATAAAAATCTGCCTAGGATGACTCAATTAGACTGGATTTTACGATTTTGATATCAAAATATAGGTGGTCTGTGGGGATGCTATCTGAAGCTGAGGCTACAGTGCGCTGGGTTATATTGTCTGTACAATTATTGGAACACACTTACTGTGGTCTCAGATCCTCTGAGAAGCTCCTGTTTTTCACTCTGTAGTTTTGTGATCTCTGCGGTCTTGCTCTGCAGCTGAGCTTTTAGCAACTCCACCTCCTGCAGTCAAACATAAGAAACAAAAAAAATGTACTTTTAACTATTTTCAAAGTGTTTTGTATATAAGCGTTTTATTTGCAATACAATATAAGGGTTTTGTATGTAACGTAATGAAGAAAAATGTTGGAATTTTACCTTTAGTAATTCTGTGACCTCTGAAGTTGACCCCTCTGCTGATGGTACGCCTTCAGCTTTCTGTAGGGAACAGACCAAATATTCCAAATATACCACTGCTGTTCAAACATTTTGGGTCAGTCTGATTTTTCTACAAATTTCCTATTCATAAAAGTATCACACACAAAAACATTAAGCAGTTACCACAAAAAATATTAAGCAGAACATCTGTTTTCAACATTGTATTAGTAAATATTTCTTGGGCACCAAATCGGCATATAAGAATGATTTCTGAAGGATCATGTGACACTGAAGATTTGAGTAATGGTTGCTGAAAATTCATCTTCACCACAGCGTGAATAAATAACATTTTAAAATATTAATAATTAGTGCTGTCAATCAATAATAATAAAAAGAACTAATCAATCACACATTTTTCTGAAATTTTTCGTGATTAATCCCACCTAACATTAAAGTTCTTAAATATACTCAATAATATCAATAATAATATTTCAATTAATGTAGAAACCACATAAAGACAGTATATTTTTACTAGTTGTTAGTAAAAATACCAGATACCGGTATTTCTGATGTCTCTAGGAAATTGTTCTTTTTTTCTTCATATTAAACCATTGACTATAGCCATTCAACATTACAGTATAATTGAGATCAATTTTGACATTTATTAGACTTTAAAAAACAACAACTAATAATTTAAGTGAACTTAAAACAATCTTCACATAAGCCCATTATTTACCTGTGCCCTTCAGCAAGCAGATCAGTGTATACAGAAGTGAATAAAGTTATCAAACACTAAATACTAAATTAAATACAGACGAATTGTTAAAGCTACAAAAGTTATTGATTTCCTCTTATTTTTGTTCTTTGATTAATAGACATTACAGCAGCTGGGTTTTAGGTTTTTTGGCTGCTATTATTTTAAGAGCTGCCGCTGTTGAACGTGATGCGGATCTGACACGCATGCTCGTAGTTTAGTATGAAACGTACTTTAATATGAAATGACACGTGCTACAGTGAACTGTAGAGTGCTACGAGCACAGTATAACAGCTGACAGGACAAACAGCTGACATATGGCCTGAAAACATCTCATCTGACCGCAGTTCACTGTTCTACTGAAGCTCCCTGTACCTTTCCCGTGCTCGCTAGACTAGCACCTGACCTGAAGTGAAGTTGGAGTGTGCATCTGAAAAGTCTCCTGTTTGATGTGGTTGTAAAGACATTCTGCAACTAAATAAACACACTTCTTGTCAAGAAAAAAAAAAGAGAAGCAGCAGTTGTATGTGGGATGGCCAACACTAGCCCTGCCTCTGCATTAACATTAAGAGTGAACAATTAATCGCCTGCATTAATGCACTAACTTTGACAGCACTAATATTAAAAGAGAAAAAGAGTTATTTTACACTGTAATCATTTTTCACAATATTAATGGTTTACTGTAGTGACCCCAAACTTTTGAATGATAATGTAAATGATACTCTAATAAAAGATATTAGAATACCACTAGAAAATAAATATCAGTTTCTGAAAGACTGAACACACACATACCAGGCTGGTTATTACAGAGTCCTTTTCAGTCAGCTGTGTCTGCAGCAGCTGGTTTTGACTTTGTAGTTCCTCAAGTTGTTCTCTGAGTTGGCTCAGCTCCTCTGGTTGCAGGCCGTTCACATGTGCTGCCTCTGCCTGATTACCTGTCTGCTGATTATCTTTACCTGCAATGTAAAGAAAGAGTAGACCACTTGTAACAGTAATTTCTAATAAAAGATCACAAATACTACTGATACATATATATCTGGTATTTGTTCAGTACCTAGTTTGAGTTTGAGGATGTTGTACTGATCTTTGTGCTGTTGGATCTGAGAGAACTGCTGTGTTATGGTGCTCTGCAGCTTTTCATTCTGAGAAGTCAGCAATGTTACTTGCTCCTTCAGCTCATTTATTTGAGAATCCTGCAATTAAAGGGGGATGAATAGAGGAGAAATGGTGAATTAATGCGTAATTTAAACATATGACTTTTTGAAAAAAGATTCCTTCTAAAACCCTACAGAGGAAAGAGAAATCAGTGCCAGCGCTTAAGCAGGGGTTTTTTTTGGTTATAAATTTAATATGTTATCCTTATGGCAATTATAACCCTATAATACTATAATAATATCAGCCATATTCCAAGCCAAAGTACATAAGGATTCACTTCTCTGGATTAAGATCCAGTAGGGCTACATATGGCAGCAATCAGAGCTCTAAATAACCAGGTAAGTTATCTGTTTGACCATTCTTGGTCAGAGTTTGCACATTTTTGTGAAAAGCCCCTTTCAAACATGGTGTTCAAAAGTTGCTTAAGGTGCGCTGGCTGGATCACAACATAAATAATTATTTGAATTTACTGCCATTACAGCTTCATGGTAGGTACAGATAATATTCAAATATTACTAAACAACATCTTATAAAAAGCACAGACGATGCTGTGCAACATGACTACTTTATACAAGATTCTTTACAGTGCCTTGCAAAAGTGTTTTTCTTTTTTTTTTTCCAAGCTTTATGTTGCAGCTTTATGTTAAACTGCTTCAATTTTTTTTTTTTTTTCACATCAATCTACACTCCATACATGATAATGACAAAGCACAAAACAGATTTGTGACAACTTTGCAAATTTATTAAAAATAAGATACTAAAATAAGTACACTGCATAAGTATTCATACCCTTAACTTAGTATTTAGTTAAAGCACCTTCTTCTAGGGTATGTCTTCTAGGGTATGATGCCACACATTTTGTACATCTGTATTTGGACCATTCAAGGACAGCTGTCTACAGGCCACTCTTGCTGTGTGCTTAGGGTCCTGTTGGAATGTGAACCTTCTGCCCAGTCTGACGTTCTGAATGCTCTGGACTGGGGTTTCATGAAGGCTACCTTAAGTTTTTCGGTGCACTGAGCTTTCCTTCTCTTCTGTCGAATCCCTTAGTCCCTGCCTCTAAAAAAAGCCCCACAGCATGAGGCTGATACCACCATGCTTTACTGTTAGGATGGTACTCTGCAGATAATAAGCAGTGCCTGGTTTCCTGCATACATGATGCTTGGAATTGAGGTTCATCAGACCAGAGAATCTTGTTTCTTACAATCTAAGAGTTCTTTAGGTGCTTTGTAGCAAATTCCAAGTGGGTTTTCATGTGTTTTCACTGAGTTGTTACAAACAACTTTTTTTGTTTTGTGCCTTGTCTTTATGGTGTATGGAGTGTAGATTAATGTGGAAAAAAAATAATTTAAAGCATTTTAACACAAGGCTGCAACACAACAAAATGTAAAAAATTAAGGGGTATGAATACTTTCGCAAGGCACTGTACATGTACTTGTTATAAAAATTGTTTGTGTTTTTAGTTGTGAAATAATTTATTTTTTCAATAGAGCTTATGGTTTTCATACAAAATAGACTGAGGAGGTGTGCAAATTATTGTCGCCTCATGAATAACCCAAGAGAACTGAATACACTTACAGACACTATATACCTTAAAATATCAATAGGACTACTTTGAAACCATGCATATGTGAGAACGCAATATAGTTTGATGTATTTTTACCTGTTCTCTAATCAACTCTTTGTACTGGGTTACAATGCTGTCATGCTGTTCTAGTGTTTTCTTCACCTCTTCTTCCTTTTTCTCTTCCTCGCTTGACTTAAGCACTGCTTTTGTTATCATACCTATGAACAAATGAAAAACCACATAACATGAAAAAAACAAAACATTGTGGATGAGGTAAAAGTATCATACTATGAGCATTCAAATTTTCTTTAAAGGAACAGCAACAGAATGGACAATTTAATTCGGAGAGAATGAATGACATTAGCAAAATGAACATTTTGTAAAGCACGTTTTATAAAGAACATTTTATATATGACACTTAAATACTAAATATAAAATGGCAGTGTTAAAAATGCAGTTATTACTTATGTGTGATGTTGGCTGGGAAACATTAGCACGGCTATATGCACCCCTAGACTCTTAAAGGAATAATTCACCCAAAAATGGAAATTTTCAACAACGGAATTTCAGTGTGCCTGCATCCCATTTAGACTTGAATTTAATACTGTGCACCTGTGATTGGATCACTGACAGATGTTTATAACAAGGGAAAAGAGCTGTTTGTTTGTGTTCAGGATTCCAACACTGACCTTCCAACTCTTTGACAAGTTTGGTGAACTCATGATCAAACAGCATGTGCTCTGGGGTGGAAAAGGCTGGCTGAGGTTTCTGAGCGGCACGAGAATACAGTTCGTGTTTGGTTATAAAGCCCAACTTCTCCACAAAGTTTTCCTTTCCTATGCGCTTCTCAATCAACTGCTTCAGCTTTTCTCTGTGGAAAGGAAATTAAAAATATTTTGAGAAACAGTGTGCCCAACTCTTAATGATGGGCAAATGTTATAAGAAGGGCTGTCAATAGCAAGATGTTAATTTACGAGATTAATTAGATACACTACTTTTTTTTGTTTTTGAAATACGTTTCTTGTGCTCACCATGGTTGCAATTATTTGATCACAAATACAGTACAAACAGTAATATTGTAACAGTATTACAATTCAAAACAACAGCATTTATTTATTAATAATACATAGGCCTGGTTTCACAGACAGGGCTTAGACTAAGCCAGGACTAGGCCATAGTTCAATCAGGACATTTAAGTAATTTTTATAAAAATGCCTTAGAAAACAACATTACAGGTGTCCATCTTGAGACAAAACAAAGGCACTGATACATTTTAAGATCAGTCAGTGTAAGTTTCTTTTAGTTGAAACAACTCAGTCTTACATTTTAGTCTGGGACTAGGCTTAAGCCTTGTCTGTAAAACCAGAGGTATGTAACATGCAAACACATTTTTGTTTTTTGTGTGTTTTGTGTTTATTTAACACCAATCTGTCCAATTACCTAATTTTGTATCTAATTCTACACAATATAATACTCATATCAGCTTTCTAAAAAATGTTCCATGTTCATGTAATGTTAAATGCATAAAATGCAGAAATATGAATAAATGAAAGTATGAGTGGAAATAGAGAAAAAAGGTAAAGTAAGAACATACTTTGTGTAATTCTCTAAGCTGTTGTCATTATAGTAGATACAAATGCCCAACAACAGAGCACACAGACCCTGTACCAGTCGTTCATCCTCACCCAGGTTTTCTGAGATTTGACCTGTCAGCTGAAAACAGAACTTAAGGAAACATAATGAACAGAGCCTCTGACAAACAAGTAACTGTACTTAATAAAATGACATGAGCCAACAAAGTCCACACTGGTTGTACTCTAGTCTGCAAAAAAAAAAAAAATTGAAAGTTGTAATGTGGTTGTTGTAAATGTAATTGAACGACTAGCTGCAGACCTGGTCACCTTGAAGCCTATAGTCCCACTGTGAAATATTAACTAAGATTCAAACTTTATCATCATTGTACAATGAGATTAGTCATACACTGTTTGTGTACATCAGCAAAATAAATCAAGTGTGTGTGTATAGATAAAAGGATACAAAGGGAACATTGTCTTGATTGTGCAGGAAGTGCATGACAGCGATAGGACAGTTACTGATCCAAGTGCAGAGCAACATGAGGAGACCGACCTTCGTCTGCACCCTACTGCCCTGTACACAGAAACAAAAACACAATTATACAGTCTTAATCACACACTCATACTGCCATACACATTTATGTTGAGATAACAATCTAAGAAATGAGCAAATAAGTTCATAAAGAAACTATTGCAAGAAAGTCACATAACATTGTAAAACATCTGTAATTTTGAATGAAAGTCATTTTAGACAATATTTCCAAGGTCCTCCAAATCACATTTGCTCATTTCTGTCGAAAAACAACAAACAGCAAGACTGCAGAGGGTTGCTTTTCAGAGTTAGAACTGTGCCGAGCAGTTGGAGCCCATCTAACCCTTGTCTTTGACCTGTTTTGCTTGCAATTAGAAAGTTGATCTTACAAAATTTAACAGAAGGATATTTCAATAATTAATTCACAAATAATAAAATAATGAGAAGTATAAATTGAAAAATGTTCAAATTGTTTTCGACACCTAGGAGTCAGAGAGAGCTGAGTGTGTATGCTATTTTTGTAAGAATTCATTCCTATTTCGAATTTCAAGTGACCTAAAAACCCAATCCATGTTCTATCACAGCATATCTGCAATTAGTAAACTGTAACTAACAAATGCATTTTATTCAAAAGTCTAAAGGCTTTCCAAGCTTTAAGAACTTTCACACACACACACTCTCTTTTAGTTAATTAGCTTTTGAGGATAAAATGCCATCATAATTATCTAAAAAAAATTAGATTAGGTCTATGACTTCCCATTAATAAAACATAAAGTAAAATATTTATAAGTTATGTGCAAAAACAGCAGTAGAAAACATCAAACACAAACTCAAGTCCACCGAGACACTTGGAACACAGACATAAAATCTGGAGTGCCTCAATGTGAAACTCAACCTCCAAAGGCAAGACAAGAGTAGCATCCCAAATGATGTACTACACACTATGCTAAACGCTACCATCTACTTTATTTTCAGTCAAACAACTACATAGTGCAGATATTCATAGAACACTACAACTCACTGCGTATTTTAGTGTTAAAGCACTTACATGCATTGCTTACACTACCGTTCAAGGTTTTATTGTTCAAAATATGCTTCAAATTTTCAACATTTTTTTTTTTCCAAAGAAACGGCGTCTGTAAGTGCGAGCTTATGTAAATCATAGATTTTAGGGGTTAAAAAAAAAAAGCATACTGGAATTGTCAGTGATAAGCAACTTTTCTCAATGTTAAACTGCAGTTCCAAATCATGACATAAGTAAAAGAGATGCTGGGAGAGAGTTAATTGCTGAAAAACTGAAAATCAACACGTTTATAAAAACATTTTGCAAATAGCAAAACAGGAAAGTACTGGGCAGCAGAAAAAGCAATCAGAAATATTAGTTTAAAGTGAATATTTACTGTCACAAACTCATTGGACTTGCAGCCACCTGAAAATGGGTGAACAACAGTACAGATTTCACAGATTGAGTCTGAAACATCTGTATCTTCCAGAACAAGCCCGAAAGACCAGAGCATGCGGTCAGCAGTTGAAAATCAAATGGTCAAAGCCAGGGCTGCCAGGGTCAGTAGGGGACACAACAAACAGGGCAGAAACAGCAAACAGAAGAAACACAAAACACCTAATGAAACCCCAATGTGGAAAATGAGGCCAAGCCACACCATCACATCAAACTGTCCACGCTAAAATACTCACCCTCCGGTTGAGCTTATCACCCTGCAAAAACCACAGCACATTTCACGTTGAAATTTAGTGACAACCACAAGGTAGCATTCCCATATGAGTTTCTAGTGTCCCCAAACTTTGGGACACCTACCCCACACCTGTTGAAAAAACAGCTTAGACCAGTATGAACTTCATGGTCTAGGTTTGTTTATGCTGGTTTGGTGCTGGTCAAGCCAGGGCCATAACCACCACAGAAATTAAGAGGTCCATTAGAAATGGCCAAATTGTAACAAATTGTGTTCATCAATGCTTACTGTTCACAGAAATGGAGCGCAAATTCCAGCATGCCGCTTCAGTACGTTTAACAGTGAAAGAATGCAAGACTAGATTTAAATAGCTAAACATTTAATATTTAACTGATTTACTAAAAAATGTTAATGACAAACAGTAATATTCAGTAATACAAACTACTTGAACTTTTTGTCAAATTTCACTGTTTTAAATAAAAAAAAATACATGCTGTCATTATATGATTCATGTCATTTTTAAATGAATGTGATGAGAAAGTATTTTTGTGTTTGCAACATATTAGGCATATAAATACAACAAATGTTGCATATTTAAAAAAATATCTGCAAATGCTTCAAATTAATTACTTTACAAAAAAATTTTTTTTCCCCCTTAAATTCATTTAAACTTGTTTATTTAATTCCTTTAAATAAAAAGACCATTACCATTGGAGTCCCCCCAATGTTCAAGACATGGTTATGGCCTTGGGTTTAGCTGTATAGCCATGCTGCTAGTTGAAAAAGGTGAACTCGATGGTCACCCTGAGAACAAACTAGCACACCAGCACCCCATGCAGTAGACCAGCAACCAAAACACAACATAGTCTGGTCTTTTCAACAAAAAAGCAGCTACAGTAGAATTACTGAGGCAAAAAATATTTTTTTTTTTAAAAGTTTCAATACCCTTGAATACAGTTCATGAGCTCAAAGCCTTAAACCCAAAATGTTGAATAAACAGCCATTGATTCTAAAACACGCTGCCAAATTTTTAGGTTGAGAGAGGGTACCTGGGACAGGATGTTGGTGCACTGCTGGAGAAGTGAAACGGGTGGCTTGCCGAGACTGGTGGCCAATTGTACCCGCAGTAGCTGTTCTTTCTGGGTGAGGTTATCCTGCAGCGCATGTGCCAGAGCCACAGCGGCACACCAGTTTGACAGAGAATCCGCTGAGAACAGACCTCCACACAATAGCTGTCCCGCTGAGATAGAGTTAGCTGAGGGAGAAAGAATCATGACATGGGTCATAAAATGTACACAAATGACAAGGAAAAAAGAAGTTTGAATGTAAAAGTTTGACTGAAATCAAAAATTTTAACTGTGAAAACAAACATGCATGCAAAATAACGAGAGAATTTATTTAAAATAAGTGAAGTTAATTAAATTATAATAGAATTTTATAAAGCTAATAGAATAATAGAATTTTATACAACACAGCTACACTGGGATACAGCTTTTGGACAGAGAAACTGTCCTTCTGCTGTTATCATGTACAAAACAATCAACTGAAGTCACAGGATCCTTGAAAAGTCAACACCAAGGCATCCATTAATGCCAGAACTAGTCAGGGCACCCCTTACCATCTATAGTGGAGGGCAGCAGTGTGGCTACAATCTCCCCCTGTCCTTTATGGTTCTTGTACAGGAAGCATTGGAAGCAATAAAGTACAGCACAGCGGAGAACAAATGGCTGTCTCTCGTTCACCATCGACATGAGAAGAACCACAATTGCAGGCCTGGAGAAAACAGCCAACATGTTCATGTTACCAACTCTTCCTTTTTTGGTTACTGTTTCAATACACAGTGCTAAGGACAAACCAGACCTTGGCGGATTGGATGGTGCGTTAACTGATGCAAAGTAGTCCTGATTCACTTCAGAGCCACGTATGACTTCTGACACAGTATTGATGGTCTGCAAAAGAAAGACAAACAGAAAATACGTTTCAGTTGGTGCATCACTGGTACAGTATTTAATACAATTAAGAACAACTCTTCATGAGTAAAAAACAGCAGCTTTGAGTAACACACACACTTTTTTTTTTTTAACTGAATGCTGCGCAGTTACGGGCTGTTCACACAGAATGTGTTTTTGACCGTTTTGCTAGCGCCTTTCCTGACGGTTTACTCAACTCCATGTCATCCAAGATATTCATGTCTTTCCTTCTTCAGTCACAAAGAAATTGAGTTTGAGGAAAACATTCCAGGAATTTCCAACAATGATGCTCAATGGTAAAAAGGTTTTAAAAATGTAGTTTCAGTGCAGCTTCAAAGGGCTCTAGACGATCTTAGTCGAGGAATAAGGGTCTTATCCAGCGAAACGATCTGTCATTTTCTTAAAAACATTTATACACTTTTCAACCACAAATGCTCGTCTTGTCTAGCTCTGCGATGCGTACTCTGTGCTCTCTTGGTCAAGACAGTGAGGGTAGGTCGAAAAACTTCCATCTAATTTTCTCCTCCAACTTCAAAGTCGTCCAACATAGCTGTTTTACCATTTTTTTGTAAACACTGTTTGACCTCCTGTGCACATTCGCTTTGTAAACACTGGGTTGGTACTTCTGCAGCGATGTAGGATGATTTTAGAGTGGAGGAGATAATGAGATGAGTTTTTCAACCATAACTGTCTTGAACTGGAGTGCACAGAGTACGCAAGCGCATCACAGAGCTAGACAAGCTAGATAAGACCCTTATTCCTTGGCTGGGATCGTGTAGAGCCCTTTGAAGCTGCATTTAGACTGCATTTTTAACCTTCAATCCACTAAGCACCATTGAAGTTCACTGTATGGAGAAATATCCTGGAATGTTTTCCTCAAAAAAAAATTAATTTCTTTGCGACTAAAGAAAAAAAGATATGAACATCTTGAATGACATGGGGGTTTAAAACTTAGTCGTGGAAAACCCATTAAAGATTAACATTGATTACAACCAAAAGCTGCATAATGTGGCATCGCATCAGTATTTTTTACTGCTGCAGTAAAAATATCAACAGGTAGCGACAGAAGCTTCATGTCATTGAAATAATGACGCCCCCCATAGTCCAAAATATGTATAAAACGATGTGGATTTTTTAATTAAGGTAACTCTTTCATGGGTTTTCTACTGCGTATTTCAGTAACAGACATCGTTTATGATATATTAAGTCATATAAGTCTTAATACCCAGGGTTGCCTTTAAATGCAAAAACACATACTGTGTCAATGACCCCTTACTTCGTAAGTTCTTAACAGGGATCCACTTTTTTGAGCAGTGGTTTCACTATCTGACGTACCTACACTGGTTTCTATAATAATGACACAGGTGATGACAGCATGATGTCATATGACTTAAACAATAGAGAGCTGTGAGAATGATAAGAACAGACAGAAAACTGTACATTTTGCCACATGGTATCTCATAGCAAATTTGAACTCATGAGGTGCATGAGAGAACATAGATGCAGGAAACATTGCTGGAGTCCACACATCCACATTTATACAGTACTGCACACTGAATGACAAAAATTAATGGAACTTTAATCTTCACTCAGGATGTATTTGGGTAGTTAAATCGAAAGTACTGGTCGGAACCGTGGCAGGCGACTAAATAATGTTCACTGGCTAATAAGCTGTTAGATTTTACTTGCTAGTGATTGAGTTAGAGGCTAAAAATAAGTTTAGCACAGATATATTTTCTCGCCTACACTACATTCTGACTAAGCGCCTGAGAGTTTCACTCTTCAGCTTTACAGAGCACTATTCCTATTTATATCAATAGATGCACAGTGGTATTGTGAGGCATGTGGATAACCAAACAGCTGCTGATCCCCATTGACTTCCATTGTATTTTTATCCCAATACTATGTAAGTTAAAGTGGACTGCTCTCACAGTCAAAGAAGTATACTTTGAAAGGCTATCATGCTCAGCTGTCCGCTAGACAGTGGAATATAGATCTTAAGTGTAAACAAGGCCAATGAGAATAAGGTTCTGACAGCAATCTGACCTCTGTGAGAATGTCTGCAGGAACACCTGTGGCCATAAGGATGGTGCAAAGCTGCTGGAGGAGACCACACTGGAACATAGCCTTCTGACAGCTGGCTGTAGCCCCTGGAGAGTTCACTGGAGAAACCATCACTCGCACCAGCTATAGAGACAAAAACACATAATGAATTTCACATTTATGAAAACACATAACAAAACAATGCTCACTGACTTGTGTTGCTTCTATGCAACCTGGAAATTTTTATTTTTTGTG
>JAHKKF010513125.1:13222-30024 GCA_019740295.1 Labeo calbasu
TAAACTGAAAAGCTATTTGTACTTAAAAAAATAAATAAATCATTTATGATTATGGTAATAAATAAAAATAATATGATAACAAATAACAGGTTGCAATATAATGCAGCATAACAGACTGAACATAATAAAAAATAAAAATAGTAATAAATTATACAATTTATTATAATTATTATTATTATTATTATTATTATAACTAGAACTATTCAAGTAATCTTAATAAAAATGTAATTCACAGTAAATGTTTTAATTCCACAATAAATCTTAATGTAACTAGTAAGCATTGTAATACTAAGCACAACATTGATTGGATTCTTCATATCAGACCTGCAGCATTAGATGGAGGTTGGTGACCTTCTGTGCCGACCAGCCAGAGTTGTCGTCCCCCACCTCAAACCACGGCTTCATCTTTTGGATATAGGAGCCTTCTTTAAAAAAGTTCTGATTGGAGCTGTTGTTCTTCAGGAGGTTGAGCAACAATAAGAGACAGTCCTCCACCACAATACCTGTGAGGCGAAGATGTAACTTAAAGAACAGTCCTTGAATTTCAGGGTGCCATTTTCTATTTTAAAAATGAAATTTGTTTGTTTAACGGTATACCTCCGTCACTTGAACCCTCCTCTGTGATAATTTCAAGAAGTCTTTCAAATGCATTTTCAAAAGCCACGATTTTCTGAATTGCAGTGTTGCCTTTGGTTAGCTGCTGCAGCAGCAGGAGACCCTAAATGGGGAAAAAAGTAAAATAGTTTAATTTAACTTTAACAACTTTAACAAAAAAGACTTTCTATATGAACACTCATGTTAATGTAGAGCTTACATCATGTAACACTTACATCATTACGGATAACTTCTCTGGAGTCAGCAAGAAGATCCATTAACCTGGACACTCCTATCAAGTGCGAAAACACAGCAACATTAGACACCAGATATTTAGAAAAGATCCATACAGCTTTAAATAATGCTAATGTTGAAAGATGAGCAAACGTCACCACAGATATCAACCTGTGAGAGTCAAGTGAGGGTGAGAAAACAAGGGTGTGAGGAACAGACATACAGCTCACATAACACTGTGTCTACACCGGACGTGAGCGGCATGGCACGGCACAACAAAATACAGTAGAACCCATTATAATCAGTGATGCTGTCTATAGTGGATGTGGCACAACGCAAAATGACAAATCCCCGACTGCTGCCGCATTCTATTTATGACGTGCTCGCACAAAGTTGATTAGCTGATTTATTTATGACATGCTCGCACAAAAATGATTTGCGGTCACTTGCGTCCAGTATAGACAGACTTTAGCTGTTGCAGCGCAACATTTTGTCAAATGTTGAAAACAGATGATTAATGAAACAGTGCTGATAAATATTTAGTAGAAGTGAGATTAATTTTTCTTTCAGGGTTCTTTGAAGAGAATGTTTAATAGAACAGCATTTATTTAAAACAGTTTTTACTGGCAATTTATAATTTAATGCAACCTTGCTGAATAAAAGTAAAAATTTCTTTAAAAAAATAATAATAATAAAAAAATAAATATCGTACTGACATGCACACTTTTGAATCGTAGTAAAGACAAAAACAAAAACAGACTCTCATAATCCTCGAGTTTATATTCTCTTTGCATCATGGCTCTGGACATACTACATACTCCATTGCTACATATTAGTCTTTAACCACTAAACATATCCTCAAGCCACATATTCACAGCTTTTGTGGCTGCTGTTGGGAGTGGTATTTATTCAGCGATTAACTGAACAAAAGGGTGCTGCAGTTTTGTCACATTGTTTGGTTGCAGTATATACAGTGCTACTTAAAAGTTTGTGGAAATTCATTCAGGAAAATGATCCGATATTGCATATCTGTGCGCTGCAAAAGTATGTGAATCTTTTCTTTCTGTATCTGGTGTGACCCCCTTTTCCTGCAGTAACTGAAGGTAAAGTTTCTTGTAAATGCTGATCAGTCCTGCTCAATAACATGTAGGAGTTATAGCCCATTCCTTAGTGCAGAACCACTTAAACTCTGTGATGTTGGTGGGTTTCCTCCTAAGAACTGCTTGCTTAGGTCCTTCCACAACATTTTAATTGGATTAAGGTCTGGACTTTTACTCAGCCATTCCAAAACTTTCAATTTGTTCTTCTTTAACCATTCTTTGGTAGAATGACTTGGGGTTGTTGTCTTGCTGCATGACCCACATTTTCTTGAGACTCTGTTCTTAAACAGATGTCCTGACGTTTTCCTTTAGAATTTGCTGATATAATTCAGAATTCATTGTTTCATCAATGATGGCAGGTTGTCCTGGCCAAGATGCAGCAAAACAGGCCCAAGCCATGATATTACCACCACCATGTTTCACAGATGGGATAGGATTCTTAAGCTGGAATGCTGTGTTCTCTTTTCTCCGAACATAATAGCTTCTCGTTTAAACCAATATGTTATATTTTGGTTTCATCCATCCAATAAGCCTTTCTCCAATAGTCCTCTGGCTTGTCCACATGATCTTAAGCAAGCAATTTTCTTTTTGGAGAACCGTGGCTTTGTTCTTGCAACTCTGCCATGCACACCATGGTTGCTCAGTGTTCTCCTGATGGTGGGATCATGAACATTAACATTAGCCATTGTAAGAAAGGTCTTTAGTTGCTTAGAAGTTACCCTGGGAACTTCTGCAATCTCGCAGACTATTACACGTTCCACTTTGGAGTGATCTTTGTTGGTCGACCACTTCTTGGGAAGGTAACAGTGGTCTTGATTTTCCTCTTTTTGTACACAATCTGTCTGACTGTGGATTTGTCGAGTCCAAACTCTTTAGAGATGGTTTCGTAACCTTTTCTAGCCTGATGAGCAACATCAACTCTTTTTCCAAGGTCCTCAGTAATCTCATTTGTTCGTGACATGATTCACTTCCACAAACATGATCAGACTTTAATAGATCCCTGTTCTTTGAATAAAACAGGTCACGTACTGACATTTGATAGTCATTGCACTGACTGAAAACACCTCTGCACAGATAGACTCCAATTTCACCTTTAAATTAACTGCTAATCCAAGAGATTCACATACTTTTGCCACTCACAGATATGCAATATTGGATCATTTTCCTGAATAAATAAATGACAAAGAAAATATTTTTGTCTTATTTGTTTGATTTGGTTCTCTTTGTCTACTTTCAGGACTTGTGTGGAAATCTTATGATGTTTTGGGTCATATTTATGCAGAAATATAGAAAATTCTAAAGGGTTCACAAACTTTTAAGCAGCACTGTATATTGGTTATTTTTCAAGCAAGCAGTGCAATTCCTAGCAAATCATTTCAAATGACCACCAATGCTTTGGTTCTAAAACTTCTTTAGGTATTAAGAGATGTTTTTTAAATGGCTAGTTCGCCCCAAAAATGAAAGTCAGTAGGGACCAACTTTGTGTTCATGAAATAAAGCCAGTGAGAGTAAGTAAATGAGGACAAAAATGAATTATCTCTTTAAGTAATCATTTTCGGGTGTCAATGTAAACATATGTGAAACTTATGTGAACAGCACGGCTAATTAAATATGTAAAATTTTATAATACATACACTCCAATTCAAACATCAAAAAAAAACATTTTTTTTGAAAGAAGTCTTTTCTTGCTCATCAAGGCTATGATTATTTTAACAAAAACACAGTAAAAAAAAAATGAAATATTATTACAGTTTAAAAGAACTGTTTTCTGTTTTACATGACTCACATGAGTCTTCAAAAATCTTTCTAACATTCAGATTTAGTACACAAGAAGAACGATTAGGCAATGATTAGTCGCGAATAATCACATTCAAAGTAAAAGTGTTTGTGTACATAATATGTGTGTGTGTGTGTGTGTGTTGTGTACATATATATACATATATGTATATACACAAACGCATGCATATCTTTAAGAAAAATAATGTTATGGTTATATATGAATATATTTATATATAATATAAATTATATGAATATAAATATATACATGTAAATACACATAAATATTTTCTAAATATATACTGTATGTGTGTGTCTTTATATGTACATAATAAATATACAAAGTACACACACATATATTATATAAACAAAAACTTTTATTTTGGATGCGATTAAACGCGATTAATCATTGGCCAGCACTAATAAAAAAATGTGACCCTGGATCACAAAACCAGTCATAAACAGCACAGGTATATTTGCAGATATAGCCAAACAATACATTGTATAGGTCAGAATTATCGATTTTTCTTTTATGCCAAAAATCATTAGGATATTAAGTAAAGAACATGTTCCATGAAGATATTTTGTAAATTTCCTACGGTGAATATATCAAAACTTAATTCTTGATTAATAATATTCACTTCTAAGAACTTAATTTGGACAACTTTAAAGGAGATTTTCTTAATATTTAGATTTTTTGCACTCTCAGATTCCAGATTTTCAAATAGTTGCATCTTGGCCAAATATTGTCCTATCCTAACAAACTACACATCAATGGAGAACTTATTTATTCAGCTTTCATATGAAAATATTGACCCTAATGACTGGTTTTGTGGTCCAGGTTCACAAATAAATAAATAAATAAATAAATAAAAGTAAATTTAATTACTAACTAGTATTAACTAGTTAATACTGAGAATTGTTCTCTATACTAAAGTGTTTCCAAAATTGTACTGTCACAAGAAACTGGTGTGTAACTACCATAATAACATAATTGTTATGTTTTCAAACAAAAGCAGACCATCAGTACCAGCAAACAGTTCTTAACAATCAGACAAATACATTTTGCAAAGATGCTTTCTTAATTACAAGAGAAGGGGAAGTTTTTTGGACTAACCCATTGGGCTGACCAGGATGATGCCTTGGACCTGAGCACACTGGTTTTTCAAAAGTGCAGTTAGGAGCTTAACACCTGGCCAGCGGACATGGAAGTCAAACTCCTACCGAGGGCAAAACAACCAAAGAACATCAAAAATCAAACATGTTAAAAGAATATGGAAAGCAACAAAAAGACAAAAGTATAGTTGGCAGATGAAATATCAGTTCTAGCTTACCTCCAACAGTGTGAGGAGAAGTGTGATATTATCTGGTTCCCCAACGAACTTCTCAGTGAACTGAGCTCCCAAATCATCCTCCTGCTTTTGCTGGTTCTCCTCTGAAAAGAGAAAATGAGGCACACAGAAACTTATTCTTTGCCGTTTTACTTTTCTTGGATTACTTTAACACAAAAAAGTGCAGGGAGCAACACAAACAGATATGGAAAGGAAAGATATGAAAACTAATACTAGTAAAAAAAAGGGATACTGTGTGCTAAATCTGAACAAACAAAAATTGTTTTCAGTACATATGTTATCAAGACTCCAGATGGAAGAGCAGTGGAACATGTCTGCTGACAAGAAGCGTATTAATACAAAGAGGGATAGAAAAAAGCACATCACCAACAGGTTAGGAAACTGGAGAGAAACGAACGCTAAACGATACTAAAATAAAACCACACACCAGTTAAAGCTTAACCTCTCCCACACAGAGAAAAATGTATTTTTAATATTAGGACAAGACAAAGACATAGCTTGAGAAGTGCAATTCTCATTCCTTTTTCCAACTGAAATTTGACTTTGGGGAGATTTTTTTTTTTTAACTAAAAGTAAACCTAAACAACCTTTAAAAAAAAAAAAAACACGGTGACACAGATAGAACCACACACTAAATCCAATTATTATTAATTAATAATTATAATAATAATACTAATGTTATTTATTTTATTCTTACTGACAATTTAATTATTAACTCATAAATCAATAACTTGGAAGTCCAAAAACAACAACTAACCTATGTAATCAGTGCAGTAGCTCAACCTTTGATTGAGCTAAACATAAGCAACAACTGTCTGCTACCAAATCTGAAGTAACAAATTTAACAAATTGATCAAAAGAAATGTTTTGGATCATTTTCTAATCTCCCAACCAGCAGAAGAAACTACTATTTAAAATGCATAATCTGCATATGACCTGTTTAAAAACATCTGGATGTGTTGTAAATTAGGTTTAAATTTCTATTCATTTACAAATCATTTTATGATTTAACTGAACGTCTGTTAAACTGCGAAATATCAGTTGAGTATCAAATGCAAAGTGGAGGTATTCTACAGGGACTTAAGCATGGATGGGCTAGCGGTTAGACAGCATCATGCACAAAAAAGTGCTTTACCTTCAGAATCATCTGGTGGATTATACATGGAAAGAAAAAGGAGGAGGATCAGATATACAATATTTCCCTTCTCATCGAACAAAATTGCAAGAGGGAGACTAGTAACAGACTGAAACAAGGTTTACAGACTGTAAGGACATTTTAAAGAAAACAATTCATTTGAAGCCCAAGACGCTTTATGGATGTTGAAACAAATTAATTAAAATCCCAGCCAATATCTAAACCAGACAAAATAAAGAATATAAACATACCTGGTTCCTCCTCTTCGTCACTGCAAACAATATTGTACAAAGTGTCCAAAGCGTAACCTAGGATTTCAGTGTCTGTCCTGTTTCAAACAATCAAAGACAAGTCATAATATGTGGAAAACGTCTTCACAATTAATGTAATATTTTTGACCAAAGTTTGAAACATACCGGTCAGTCTGAAGTATACGAACCAAATGATCCATAGCCATTGTGCCAACCTCCATACGGTATTTCTGTAAGTAAAAATCCACTTGACACATGTTCTACAAACAACTGAGTTATGTATACATTTCTGTTACAGATATTACAGATATTTCATTTCTGAGATAAAAGTGTTTTAGAGGTATAGGAGGAAGAATTTTATCACAAAAAAATTACTCGCATTGCCTTTAATGTATGTTTGTGAAATATAAATCATTCAGTGAGATTTACGCAGCATGTACGCTAGTACTTAAACAGTTAACTCTGTCCCAGTTTCTAACTGATTAAATACAGCATTCCAGCTGTGCAATACTACACATAATAACACCAATAGACCATAGTTTAGTTACACCATGGTGCAGTATTAATGAGTAAATAATAAATAAACTACTGTTTGGGGAGGTAAGTTTTTTGTTTGTTTGTTTGTTTTATTTGAAAGAAGTGTCTTATGCTCACAAAGGCTGCATTTATTTGATATCAAAAAGCAATATTATGAAACATTACTACAATTTAAAATGACTGATTTCTATTTAAAATGCAATGAATTCCTGTGATTACAGAGCTAAATTTTCAACAGACATTACCCCTGAGTGTCACATGATCCTTTAGATATCATTTTATCATGCTGATTTGCTGCACAATCAACATTTCAAATTATTACCAATGTTGAAAACAGATGTGCTGGCTAATATTTTTGTTGAAACCATTATGCATTTTATTGGACAATCCTTAATGTATCCTTGCTGTATTTAATTTTTCTTCCTTACTAACCCACACTTTTAATACTTCAATTACAAGAATCAACATTAAAAAAAAAAAAAAAAACATTAATTGCTGGTCACCTTGGACAGAGATTTGAGGGCACGGACAGCATCTCTTCGATCCTCTAACAGGGTGGATGAAGCCACTCGGTCACACAATTTTTGAATCTGACAAGACAGACACACAAGAACAGTTTGTAAATGCTTTGTCATTGCATGGCATAAAATGAAGTTATATATATATATATACACACACACACACACATACATATATACATATATACATATATATATATATATATATATATATATATATATATATACATATACATATATATATACATATATATATATAGGTAGCACATTAAACAACAAACATACAGTCTAACTGAACATATGCTATTCTAACGTCCTTTAGTTCATGCCTGATTTGGAAGTGTCAAATCCTGATTCATATGCTTCGTATATATTCATATTTATACACATTCAACTGCTTATCTGTCTAGCCTTACGTAATGCTTGTTATTGGCCTGATAAGCAGTTGCATTCACTCGTCTATAAACTGTATTAATTTGTATTTATTCACACATACGTTTACTTGTTTATGCAGTAAATAAACTCACTGTTTCTGCTCCAGTCGGCTGTTGGCCTGTTGGATGCCTTCCCACTACTTCCCAAATGTAATTCATCCTACTATGTGTCCGCTTTAGGTACTATTTTAAACGTCGATGTTCAGACAGATTAAACGTCAGTTAAAGTAAAAAGAATTTCCAAGACAGCCAGAGAGTAAATGTCATTAAAAACAGCAGCTGCCTGATGTTGATCTCTCAACACACCAGCACCCAGACCGGAACTGACTCGGACGCGCATGCGCAGAGACGTGGCGATACGTGGCTGACCACAGCGTCAATGACGATAATTTAAAGAGACAGTTACACATAAACACCATGCTGATTAAATATGTGACCCTGGACCACAAAACCAGCCCTAAGGCTCAATTTTTTGAAACTGAGATTTATACATCATCTGAAAGCTGAATAATTTGTTAGGATAGGGCAATATTTGGCTGAGATATATAAGTATTTTAAAAAAAAAAATCTAGAATCTGAGGGTGCAAAAAAAATCTAAATATTGAGAAAATCACCTTTAAAGTTGTCCAAATGAAGTGCATTTTACTAATCAAAAATTAAGTTTTGATATATTTATGGTAGGAAATTTACAAAATGTCTTCATAGAACATGATCTTTACATAATATCCTAATGATTTTTGGCATAAATGAAAAATCGATAATTTTGACAATGTATTTTTGGTTATTGTTACAAATATATCCATGTGACTTACGACTCGTTTTGTGGTCACATATTCTATCAGTTCATTCACTGACCAGCATCATGTGTAGTAGCTTTTAAAAAAAATAAACAACAACAACAACAACAACAACGATAATAAAAAAAAAAATAATCCATAAAAATCCAGCAGATTTTGTGGTTCTGTGGCGTAATACTTAAAAGATAATAAAATATGCTTTATTTCATTTAAGAATTTCATGTGATGTAACTCCTGTAGCTCACTATGTTATTGTCTCTTTGCTTGTAAATTTTGTTATTTGTTGCAAAAACAAAAAACAAAACAAAACAAAACAAAAAAAACATCATGCTAAATGGCGTTTATGAGGTAAACAACCTGCAAGTGTTAAACTTCTGATCTTGTTTTCTGATTTAAAGCCACAACACTTGCACTGAACAGCACAGATTTCAGTTTATTGTATGTCAAGTCTAACACATTGAAACTGAATGAAAATGAAATAAAAATAATATTTAAAAAAACATTAATAAATAAACAACCAGCTGCAACATGTTCTACTCACACAAAAATGCAGTCCAAGTAAAAAAAACATGGTAACCACCTGCTAATACAAGACCATGTTACTGTTCCACCAAAATGAACTACATCAAAAACAGAGCATCTATAAATGTCATAATAACTGCATGGAAACCAATGTTTTGCATTAGGATTAGAGGGTTAAAAGAATCAGATTAAATTATATGAACGGATAAAACAAATTAAAGTCTGATGCATATTTTGGGTTGAAAAGCACAGTTATTTGACCAAGCCCTAGGTGTAATGTCTTCTTTTTTCTCTCCTGTAATCCAAACGTTCAAAATATTTGGCTGACTGAAGTGCTTTAAGTCTAAAAAGAAAGGCCATTGTGGCATTTATTTACACAGTAATTAAAACGTTCCAGGTCCCAAACTCAGAACACATAAGAACTAGGTGGAGTGGATGGGGAAAGAAGTCTCTAGGCAGGACTCTAGGTATATTTTCTTCCAAAATTGTCCAAAAGTAAATGTATCTGCAACCAAAATGTCTTTTTACAGAGAACAAGCTGTCCCAAAAGATGAACAAATAAAAAAAGAAATGCAATGTCCCTGATGAAGATTGTCCTAGAAATACTGCAAATAGTGCAATCTACGTGACACGGAAGACATTAAACATCAAAAACAGCGCTACATCAAACTGTACTTACAAAATCAGTGCAAATTGTAGACTGAGTACCACTGCAAAATGAAAACAGTGTCTACTCCACTGTACTTATGCTTCCTCCCAATCATGAAGAACAGCATTAACATATTCCTCATTATGACCAAGACGAAAATGTAAAACAGGTGTGGATATCAATTAAACAGATACATATGAAAAATAATAATAATAACAAACAGCAGAAAAGTATGCTTTCCCCCAAAAAAGGCAAAAATTCAGAACAGTCCAACACTTCTTGAAAAACAAAATAATTACTGAAACCTTGTGTGTCTGGGGGAAAAACAACAAACTCTTTTTCTAATCAGTGCTATTTAAAATACCATAATAATAATAATTTCATTTAAAAAATGCAGATTGTAAAACTAGTCCATTTGGGAAAGTCAGAAATGCACCAGCAAAGTTTTTATGTACCCTGTATAAATCTTGTTTTAATTTAAAAAAGAACAATTGCTTGGATGTAAAATAAAGCTCACATCACAAAATGAGATTATGATTATGAAAACTAAAAAAAAAAAAAAAAAAAAAAAAATGGAGAATTTAAATTTAATAAAGTGACTCTGCCTTAGGAAAAACATTCAGCATAAATCCAAAATGTCTTTACANATTTAAAAAAGAACAATTGCTTGGATGTAAAATAAAGCTCACATCACAAAATGAGATTATGATTATGAAAACTAAAAAAAAAAAAAAAAAAAAAAAAAATGGAGAATTTAAATTTAATAAAGTGACTCTGCCTTAGGAAAAACATTCAGCATAAATCCAAAATGTCTTTACAGAAAAATCATGGTACCTCTCCACTTTACAAATGCTTCTATTCCTGCTTCACTCACCTATTCAGGCAGACCCAGAACATAAGAAAAATGCTGTCAAATCTGTACATTAAAAAAGAAAAACAAAATAATACATAAACAGAACTGGAGAGGACACGTCTTGTCTCCACTCTCACTGTCTTTTACTTTACACATTTAAAGCCTTTCTTTTTTCTTTTCTTCTGTTACAGTTCATTACCATTAAATGAAATATTGTTAGCTCACAGTTATGACTACAGGTAGCCTTTAGCTTATTAATGAGCTGATTAGTGTAATTACCTAAATAATATGTATTACAAGGCTAGCCTGGGAAAAAAAACAAACAAAAAATATTTTTTAAAAAGGCCATCTTTCAGTCTGCACATTTTACACCAATAGCAACTGGTAATCTAATAAGAAATGTCAAAGAAACACCACAGAGCAGAAATTAGACTTCTATTGGCACTAAATACACCTAACTGATTTGTTTCCATACAAAGTTTGTAATTGTTACCATTTGATAAATGACAAACCAGAGGACTTGCAGCACAGTTCCAATTTAAAGTGAACAGTGTGTTTTGAGTCATTAGGTTGTTCAAGTTGTTGATCTGTTTCACATGAAACAGCTGACATTCCAAAGGCAAAAATGCAAGTGTACACAAGGAGTAAACCGGAAAAAAAAACAAAAAAACTGAAGTATGTATATGTTTTTACATAGACTTCTCAATATCATAATAAATGGACATTTTACTACTTCCAAACTACAAGGGGAGCTCCTCTCAGCGCCTCTGAGCAGTAAAACGGCCCTCACTTGAACCTGTGCCTCTCCCAGAGGCCATGCCTGGTTTAGGTACGGTGGAAACACGGGAAGGTGGGCCTCTGCCATCACGGTCTCGCATCATGCTGCTTCCGGCAATGCCACGTGGCCCGCCTGGACCACGGTCACTACGCCTTGCGTCCCGACGATCTTCTCCACCTCCACCACGGGTTTCTCGCTCACGCATCGCCCTCGTCTTTTTCTCCTCCACGTTCAGACGTACCTCACCACGGAACATGATCGGCTAATGATAAATGAAATGGAGATCAAAAAACATGATCTGCGTCAAGAGTGGATTAATCGACTGTCAACAGTGTTACATAAGTATTATTGCTGCAAATTGTAACAAGACAATTTAACTAAACTTATGTTTTGTTTATGACAATATATTTCTAAACATACCACATGCTCAGTAGTTCTAGGTTTCCATGTTGAGTATAGTCCCAAAACACTAAAAATGTCAACTAAGTTACCTGTCAACTGTGTTACCCAGTAAAGGTAACATTGTGGACAGTATCAAACATAGATGCTATTTTATGCACATATTCCTACAGATCACCTTTATTTATATAGAACTGTATACAATATAGATTGTTTCAAAGCAGCTATGTAAGGTAATGTTTGGGTTTTTGGGAAATAGGAAAACTGTCTTCTTTACATTGTAAAGTATACTTGCAATAGTTTCACTTTAGCACAATCAAAAATACTCAAGTATATCTTTAGCTGGACTTTAGCACTAAGTACAAAATTAGTTGTTTCAATACAGCAGACTTAAAATATACCAGTTTAGTATACAAAAAGTACAACTGCAAGGTATTTTTATCAAGTACATAATATGTAAATGCATCTGTAGTATACTTAATATGACATACATGTATTTTAAATACATTTTAGTATATTTATTTTTCAGAAGGGTTGCTAAATAAGCTTTGTGCATGTGTCATGCAAAGTCTCCTTTAATTTTCAAAGCTGAGACTCATGGGATCGTTATTGTGTTATTGAAATGAAACATGAAATCTACAAACAGATCCTCTATACTCATCTTGCAGTGAGAGATAAAACTGTAGGTTGCTCACAATTGCACATCTCAGTCGAGACTTTATATTTTGCACTCTGCATCTGTATTGCTGTATTTGCTTTGCAAAAATTCTGTAGTTTATCAGTTTTTTTTTTTTTTTTTTGCCATTTAGAGAAAACAACAGAATTTAAATATTGGCCATTTATAGGTTATTAGCCCAATATTAGCTTATTGTGTCAGCCACAATTGTAAAAAAAAAATAATAATAATAATAATAATAATAATAAATATGTAAAAAAAAGTGTATTCTTAAAAATGGTTTTAAAATTACATGCATAAAAACAAAAAAAAGCTTTCCTTACTTTAACTCCTAAAATTCTTTGCACCGGCTCAGAATCATCAAAGACAACAAAGCCAAAGTTGGGAATCTTTCCTCCAGTGCTTTTGGTGTTGATTCGTAGCTCAACAACATTTCCAAATGCTTGATGGGAGATTCAAAGAACAAGCAAATGTGAAGATGATTGATTAATAGATAGGAGTACATGGATCAATGCAGTGGTTACAAAAAAAAAAAAACCTTACTCATGAAGAAATCTTTGAGTTCATTCTCATCAATGTCATGAGGGAGATTTCCAACAAACAGCTGATGACTGTCTGGATACCTGACAACCCTTCTGCCGTCCATTTCACTTGACTCATCGCCCCTTCCTAAGCAACATACAAGATTTCATCAGCTATGACTATGCGGTGAACAACAAAGTCAACATTTCTATATCCATTAACAAAATTACTGCCCAAACAAAAGCTTTATCCTATTGAAAACTGAAAATACATTTACCTTTATTTACAAAGCTGAAATGAGGTTTTCCAGTTTGTGAGTCAGAAGATGAGACGCCATCTAATAACATATGAGAAAAAATATCCAAAGAATGGAAAATAATAAAATCTGTGTAATCAGTCTGACTCAATCTCAAAAGAAAGTTATTTGTAATAAAATAATTTGTATGGAAGCATTCCATTCTAGATTCATACCAGATCTAGGCCCTCTCGAGGTTACTGGAGGTCTGTCACGGACACGCTGGTCACGTGGACGGATTGTAGCTGATGGTACCTCTGGCTTAGTCTCAACTCTGGGCTGACAACAGTGAAAATAAAGAAAGCATGCACATGAAACATAGTTTAATTAATTATTATTACAGCATTATGTTAAAATGAGAAGGAAAGTTGTTAATGTATTCATAAGTACCTACCTGTGAGCTTGGTGCTTTAACAACATGCGGTTGAGATCCAGAAGATGGAACAGTCCCAGCAAGAGGCAAATTTTTGCTGGTCACAGAAGCCCAAGATGAAGTCTACCAGAGATATGATATAATTAAAATAATGATAATAACAATAATCTAGAAAAAAACAACTAAACATTTTTGAAAACCTACCAGTGAACAAATTATACTAGAAAAACTGCATACTTATATAAATTATACATTAAAAATAAATCACGTTATAAAATTTTCCTATCGTTTGTTCAACTCAGGAATCAAAATTTTTTTTACAAACTAAATCCAATTTTTTGTTTTTAATTAAATTAAAAGTATATCTTGCATAAATGGCATTAAAGATCAAAATTTACTTTAGGTAGTTCTTGTATGTTAGGTGGCGATTCCACAGGAACAGGAGACGGTGCTTTTTCTTCAAACTCCTCTACGACCTTCTCCTCTGCCTTGAGCTTCGGCTCCTCGATCTTGGGTTCTGGGGCAACCTCAGGCTCTAGTTCCAGAACTGCTTCCTCATGAGCTTCTTCCACACCATTGTTACAGCTGAAGGTGAAAAAGAAAGGCATAAAGGTATTAGACTACTCATAAAATGGGAAGTAGGAATTCAACAGTACCATACTAGAATGAGAAACATCTACAATTATAGTATATTTTAGTAAGCTTTCTTTTAGTGGTCAAAGTGAAATTACCTCACAGGATGGGGTTCATAGCAGTTTGCATTACTGGGGCTGTCCTGGAGGGGTTCGGGTGATGGTTGCCTGTCTTCTGGCTCATCGGTTTCTTCTTCGGACTCTGTTGGAGCAATAATAAATAAAGTTTAAAAAAGGTAAATCATTGAAAAAAAATCTGAATGAGAAAGTACAATCCTGTTGCTTTCAAACATTACTGTAGCTCTACAGAAACCATTTCACAATATAACTGTGATTGGAAGAAAATGTAAAAAAATATCTAACAAAATTTTAAATTTGCAAATTCATAAATGCCACACCCAGGCATATTTGTAAAGGTTTGACTTAAAATGTCTAATAAAGAAAATATTTTCATTGTTGGACTTGCGGGTACTTGAAGCTAATTTGTTCCACATGTCTTCACATGGGGATTTTAGTTTAAGTTTTTAGCTTAAATGGTGTAGTAGAGCTGATGTTTGGAATATTGCAAATTTAACTGCTAGTTGCTAGGCAACCATATATCACATCCATCTCAAAACGACACAAAATTTAATAGCCACAGACCATTTATGTACTTGAAGTACAATGAGTTGTCACTAAATGCATTAAAGTTCAAACAGTGAAGAACAACAATAAATAGAACAACAAATGGAAATCACTGGATTTGAAGTAGACTGTGAAACTATAAAAAGACTCCTAGCATAACAGAGCTAGAACAGCAATACCAATGTCAAGACATGCACCACTAATACTTCTTGATATGAGAAGCAACAGCCTTTTTATAGATGCTGAATGTACAAACTGTATGTGTGTAATAACCTTTCATTTCAACTAACCTTCATCGAGCTCAGCCTCAGAGTCACCAAAGACCTCATCCTCATATCGAAAGATGTCATTGTGAACATAGAACTTATTTGCAACAGAACCCTAGACAACAATAAAACAAAAAGCGCAGTATATTAATAGGGCAAATCATGATCACCATGCAGATCATAAGGTTAGCCCATGCACTGGCTACACAGGTGAAATAAATGTCATTCTTTACATAAATATTGTGTCCATACTAGCACACAGAAGGACAAGTTTGTTCTTAGCATTGTAGGGTAAAACTAAGGGCAGAAATGCACCAAAAAATAGAAAGAAAAGCATTTATACTTTTCCATTATTTATCTTCATGTCACAACTTTTACAGTTTAAATGTCTCATGGTCAGTGAAAGTTTCTTACTGCTTTTTGGTACATGTTGTTTTCACACCTTTATATTGGGCTTGTTATTTTTTTCATTTACATTACCTTTGAAAATCAATATAGTGTTTGAAGCCTATGTCTGTAACAAACTGAAAACAAACCTACCACTTATTGACATATTTAAGGTCTTTCATATATAACAACGTATAAATGTGGTGGTGTGTATACATGTTCTACTTCCTCACAAATTCACTTTGATTTCCACTGAACAAGTGGCCACACTTCTTTTCTTCAGTACTGTTTGTTTTTTTATACAACATATTTACATTACCTTTCAGTTCAGTTTACAAAGGACTAAAGGAGAAGTCCACTTCCAGAACAAAAAATTACAGATAATGGACTCACCCCTTGTCATCAAAGATGTTCATGTCTTTCTTTCTTCGGTCGCAAAGAAATTATGTTTTTTGATTTCAGCATTTTTCTCCATATAGTGGATGTCTATGGTGCCCCGCGTTTGAACTTCCAAAATGCAGTTTAAATGCGGCTTCAAACGATCCCATATGCCAGGGGTCACCAGACCCAGTCCTGGAGGGTCGGTGTCCCTGCAGAGTTTAGCTCCAACTCTAATCAAACACACCTGAACCAGCTAATTAAGGTCTTACTAGGTATACTTGAAACTTCCAGGCAGGTGTGTTGAGGAAAGTTGGAGGTAAACCCTGCAGGTTCCCTCCAGGAACAAGTTTGGTGATCCTTGCCATATGCGGTTGTAAACGATCCCAGCTGAGGAAGAAGGGTCTTATCTAGCGAAACGATTGGTCATTTTCATAAAAATAAAACAATTTATATACTTTTTAATGTCAAACGCTCATCTTGTCTTACTCTGCCTGAACTCTGTTTTTTTCCGGTTCATGACAGTTAGGGTATGTCGAAAAACTCCCATCTCATGCTCCCCCTCAACTTCAAAATCGTCTTATATCGCTGTTTTACCTTTTTTGGTAAGGGTGTTTGATCTTCTTTGCATGTTCACTTTGCAAAGACTGGGTCGGTATTTCTGCAGCGATGTAGGATGATTTTGAAATGATTTTTGAAGTTGAGGGAGAAAATACGATT
>JAHKKF010513128.1:0-20187 GCA_019740295.1 Labeo calbasu
TTTTAATCAAATAAATGCAGCCTTGATGAGCATAAGAGACTTCTTTAAAGACTATTACAAGTCCTACTGACCCCAAACTTTTGAACGGTAGTGTATATATATGTATTAACTAATGGTAGCACTTTACAGTAAGTATCCATTTATCCATCCATAACATAATATTAATATGTGGAAACCATGATTTATTTTTCCCACGATCCTTGCTGAACAGAAAGTTTGTCGTCTTCTTGATATTTCCCTATAGAAGAATGAACCGGAATAGGCTTACTTCCAAGTTAGAAAGTGGTCGCACGCCTTGATTGATTCCACACGAAAAGAAAAATATCATCACGTCATAAAACGGATGAGCAACTGACAATCAACACCCAATAAAATAATCAGTCCCTACACTACATTGGCTGGATCTCCATTACCCTCCCAAATGTGATTAAGAAAGTTGCCACCAGGGGGCTGCAAACATTCAAGTTGGGTCAGATGGCACTTCACATTCCCCTGCCCCCACGGGCGTAAATCTGACACTATCAACACAGGTCCGAATGAATCTCACTTCAACCACAGCGAGTCCAGACCCGTGACCAATGCTCTTTTGGGAGCGACCCTAAAAAATCTCGTCTCGCTCTGACTATAGAAACATCCAGAAGGCAGAGCCAATATGAATGTGAGATGTACACAGGAGACCAAGTGACCCCTCATTGATGCCAAAAATGACATAACAGTGCTAATGAATGTCATACCCACGTGTTTTGTGGAGTTAGAGAGTCCACAAGTCAGTGCTGCGACCCTATATGACCCTAAATCAACAGGAAGTATTATTAAACAGGCAGGTTTTGATGGACAGCTGCTCATGTCACACATGTTAAGTTTGCTGGTTAGTTTTGGCTACATCAATATGCTGGCAAAAAGTCTGTTTCTGCTTTGTTGGCCATTTAACAAGAGGCGTATATTCTGATGAAATGTTTTGCAAGCAACATACAAACTGCAAGTATTTCATTTTGTTACAGTAGATATTTTGCAAGTGCCATGACTTTTTTTTTTAACGCTTTTTAAAAGCATGACCACAACTGAGAGCCCAATGGGATGAGTACTTCTGGGCCTTGCCAAATGTGTTATGAATTATTTTTAAATATTTTTGAAAAATAATGAAGTCATCAAAAAATATACAACTTAAAGATACAACTAATAATTATTAACCGTTTTTTTTTTTTTGCATATAAAGCTTATATTTTTCTACAAAAACCAGACAAGTTGAGAAGAGTAAATGTGCAACGTTCCTGTAGAATAGTCAACGTCTTACCAGTTAACAATTAATTTGTGCTTTTTTTCCGTTAAGATCATTTATAACTTTGTGATTCAATAGTCATACTGTGTAAAACACTGTATATACATATATTAAAACAGTAACACTTACAATAAGGTTAATTCGTTCACCATACAATACTAAGCTATTTATTAATCTTTGTTAACTTCAGCATTATTAAAATCACAAGTTGTGCTTGTTAACATTAGTTAATGCACTGTAAAGTAACATGAGCAAACAATGAATGACTGTATTTTTATTAACATTAACAAATATTTATAGTGTAATAAATGTATTTTCCATTGTTCGTTCATGTAAGTTAATACATTAACTAATGTTAACAAATGACAACAAAAACTGTGTATATACACAAGTGTTTTAAGTGTTACTTTAAATTGTGATGATTGTAAATGTTTTTCGATGAGAAAATGTCTTATATTAAAAACAAACAAACAAAAAAGTGTGACCTTTTATAACCTTTTAAGAATCAGGCATATGTAGCTGTGAGTTTAAAAATAAAATAAAATAAAATAAAATAAAATAAAATAAAATAAAATAAAATCACCCTAATGTAAAGTGTCACTGTATATACAAGTGTTTTTGCTTTAAACTGTGATGATTGTAAATGTTTTTTTAATGAGATACAGAAAACTATATTTGGATTCTTTTATGCAACTGCCTAAAAAAAAAAAAAAAAAAAAAAAAAAAAAAACACTCACTGAGCACAATAGAAAATGCCTTCTATTTAAAAAAATATATATATATACACACACACACACATATATAAGTAGCTGTGGGTTTTAAAATAAAATAAAATAATAAGAAAAAGGGTAAAATACAGCCAAATAAGATCCAAATAAGGCCCTTTAAAAACATAATAAAGAATTTTAAAATAAAGAAATTTGTTTAAAAATAAAATTACCATTCAAAAGATTGATTTTAATGCTTTTGAATAAATTTCTTATTAATATCAGTGTTGAAAACAGCTACTTAATATTTTTGTAGAAACCATGATTTTTTTTTTAAGATTCTTTGATGAATACCAAGTTCATAAGAACATTTATTTAAAATAGAAATCTTCTGGACTATTTTAAATGCATTTACTGTTACTTTTGACCCATTTACTTACATTCCTTGCTGAATAATATTATTAACTTCTTTCAAAAGGAAAAAAAAAAAAAAAAAAAAAGAACAGTAATGTATCATTTAGCACAGTCTGAACACTGATCGCATCTTAAGAGTGCAGCAGACATTGCTGAGAAAACAGCACACAGCAACACCTCACCCGGGGGACAGTTTTCTTTTTTTATTGTGTTGGAGGGGATGTTACAGTGGTTGCTCATTTCAGCTGAGCTACAAAACGTTCAATGAGATCGCTTCATTACAAACTGACAAAGGTATAACAGATTCACAACAGCATGTACCACAGAACTGGAAATGAGTGTGGGTCTCATATAAATGACATCATTTCTAATAATCTACAGCTTGTTTTTATTTTATTTTTAGTTTTTTTCCATCTTTTTTTTGTCGTTTTCTTTGACTTCATACAGATAATGAATTAGGCTAAAATGCACCATAATATTTGGTTGACTTTAGGAACATTTTCCTTATTACATCACAAAATACATTTTTTATATCCCAAAGAAGCAAGACTTGCAAGTAGGCTTTTAAACAGAACTAAATCTACAGCTACAAAATTCTACTCCGGCAGCCTTTACACCTTGGCGGGTCCTTTCTGCGCTCCCAGTCCGTATCGGGTAAAAACACGGGGTAGAATCAGTATGACATATACACAGAAGTCCGTATTGTAAAGGCTATAAAGATTTGTTGCACGTTGTAAAGTTGCCTCTCCTGGATCTTTACACTCCTGCGGGTGATGGGAACTGGGGCGGCGCTGGAGAAGAGTGCGGGAAGGAGGGGCGGACAAAGGGAAGCTGGGAACAAGGGGGTGGTGTACAGGTGAGGGGGGGCGGGGGTTGTGGATGGGAAGAGGGCGAGCGGGGTTTAGGTGTCGCCGGCGGTCGCCGTCTATGTGGCGTATCTCTTGGTCCACTGTCGAGCTATCCTGTCATGCTCTGCTCTGTTGGTCAGGTACTGAGTAGCTATGCTTCCCACCAGAGGATCCGCTGAGAGACGGGAGGGAAAAAAAGAAGAACGGAAAGGAAAATAGTGAGACATTCTTATACCCAGGAGTCAGCGAGAACACAGTATTCTGAAAGACGCAGACAGGCGCTGGGAAGGACACAGAGAGAGAGAGAGAGCGCAGTGGGAAGCGAGCCATCGTCGAGAGTAAATGAAAGAGCTGTGTGGGATTCAACAGACACATCTGTCATGTGCTGACTCAGCTGACACAACAATGTCAGAGATGTTTTCGAGACAAACACCGTCACGGCTTTACAGGATTCAAAACTGTAGGCCTTTCCGAAAGGTCTGGATTTCCTTACTTGCGACATAACCTTCACTTCAAGAAACACAATGAAGATCTAAAACGAACCTGACTTGAGCTTGACTTTTTTGTGCGCATTTGTCATTTTCTTTTTTTACATTTCCATGCAGCTTTATTTTACATCTCACATTTCAGAGTATAAATCTCTGCAATTCTGTTTTTGTTAGAATTCTGAGTTTATGTCTCACAATCTAGCTTTTTGTTAAAATCCCAAGTTTACATCTCACAATTCTGACTAATTTTGTTAGAATTCCAAGTTTACATCTCACAATTCAGAGTTTAAATCTCTGCAATTATGATTTTTTTTGTTAGAATTCCGAGTTTACATCTCCCAGTTGACTGTTAGAATTCCAAGTTTACATCTCACAATTCTGACTTTTTTTTAGAATTCCAAATTTACATCTCACAATTCAGAGTTTAAATCTCTGCAATTATGACTTTTTTTTTGTTAAAATTACGAGTTCACATCTCCCAGTTCTGACTTTTTTTTGTTAGAATTCCAAGTTTACATCTCACAATTCTGACTAATTTTGTTACAATTCCAAGTTTGCATCTCACAATTCAGTTTAAATCTCTGCAATTATGACTTTTTTTTTGTTAGAATTCCGAGTGTAAATCTCAGTTCTTTTTTTGTTAGAATTCAGTTTACATCTCACAATTCTGACTTTTTTTTTTAGAATTCCAAATTTACATCTCACAATTCTAACTAATGTTGTTAGAATCCCAAGTTTACATCTCACAATTCAGAGTTTAAATCTCTACAATTATGACTTTTTTTGTTAGAATTCCAAGTTTACATCTCACAATTCTGACTAATTTTGTAAGAATTCCAAGTTTACATCTCACAATTCAGTTTAAATCTCTGCAATTATGACTTTTTTTGTTAGAATTCCGAGTTTACATCTCCCAGTTGACTTTGTTAGAATTCCAAGTTTACATCTCACAATTCAGTTTAAATATCTGCAGTTATGACTTTTTTTTTGTTAGAATTCCAAGTTTACATCTCACAATTCAGTTTAAATATCTGCAATTATGACTTTTTTTGTTAGAATTCAGAGGTTACATCTCCCAGTTCTGACCTTTTTTGTTAGAATTCCAAGTTTACATCTCACAATTCAGTTTAAATCTATGCAATTATGACTTTTTTTCTTAGAATTCAGAGTTTAAATCTCAGTTCTTTTTTGTTAGAATTCAGAGTTTACATCTCACAATTTGACACTTTTTTTAGAATTCCGAGTTTACACCTCACAATTTAGTGTAAATATCTGCAATTATGACTTTTTTTGTTAGAATTCCAAGTTTACATCTCACAATTCAGTTAAAATCTGTGCAATTATGACTTTTTTGTGAGAATTCCGAGTTTACATCTCCCAGTTCTCACTTTTTTTTGTTAGAATTCCAAGTTTACATCTCACAATTCAGTTTAAATATCTGCAGTTATGACTTTTTTTTGTTAGAATTCAGAGTTTAAATCTCAGTTCTTTTTTGTTAGAATTTACATCTCACAATTTGACACTTTCTTAGAATTCCAAGTTTACACCTCACAATTTAGTGTACATTTCTGCAATTCTTCTTCTTTTGTTAAAATTCCAAGTTTACATCTCACAGTTCTGACTTTTTTTTGTTAGAATTCCAAGTTTACGTCTCACAATTCTGACTTTTTTTTTAGAATCCCAAATTTACATCTCACAATTCAGAGTTTAAATCGCTGCAATTCTGACTGTTTTTGTTAGAATTCCGAGTTTATATCTCCCAGTTCTGACTTCTTTTGTTAGAATTCCAAGTTTACATCTCACAATTCTGAGTTTTTGGTTAAAATCCCAAGTTTACATCTCATAATTCTAATTTTGTTAGAATTCCAAGTTTACTTTACTTTAGCACTTTATTGGACTTCAAAATCTCAACAGCCATTCGCTGACATTATAAAGCTTGAAGGAGCCAGGGCATTTTTTAATATAACTCAGATTGTATTAGTCTGAAAGAAGCAAGTCATATACACCTAGGATGGCTTGAGGGTGAGTAAATCATGGGGTAATTTTCATTTTTGGGTAAACTATCCCTTTAAACTTATTGTACTTCAGTTAATTGCCAAGCCAACATTTCTAACCTATATCCGGCTTTTAAACTTTGCTTTAGGGTGTTTGCATAGTAATACTGTACGCTTAAGAGATGCTGGACTTTAGTGTATCTTCACATATCAATGGATCTTCATTCAATATCAAGAACTTGTGAGTGATTCTGCAATGTCCTATTAAGCATTGTGTATATATGATCTGATGCAAACACTGTTAAAAGGTCTATGCAATCAGAATTTATTTCTTCAGTCTAAGCATCAGGAGTGTCCATATCTGCTCCTGGAGGCCCACGTTCCTGCTGAGTTTAACCTTTAAGTTTAATAATAACTTAACACACCTGAACCGGCTAATCAAGGTCTTTAGGATTAATAGAAACATCCACATAGGTGTGTGGTAGCAAACTGGAGCTGAACTCTGCAGGAAGGTGTCTCTCCAAGAGCAGGATTAGACACCCCTGCCTTAGGGCCTTTAGTGAAATAAATAATTTAAAGCACAAATGAACAGAATCATTTCACATGGTCAGAATCATCATCTAATCAAACAGTTTTATTTTTATCCGGTGGGTGTAGTCTTTTAGATATGTCATGGCTGAGACCTTTTAGTGAACCTAAGTTATGCAATGAGGCATCAGGTGAGGTACGAAATTTGAGAACACTGCAAGAGATGTTCTGCAATTACTGATTTGTAGATAAACAACAAAAGATGAATGATTCAGTAATTGTGTTGTTTGGAAGTTTTCTAATTTGCTAATTGATTACTACATCAATAGCCTCTTAAGTAATGTAAGTTGGCTGTGATTTAAAGGATGCAATCTACCACGTTTATAGATTGTCCTATCTTACATAGAAAGACCAGACTTAAAAGGGACAGTTCACCCAAGAATGACAATTATGCCATCATTCCCTCATACTCAAGTCATTCCAGAACTGTCTGGAATTTGTGGAGCAGATAAGATAATGTTTTGAAAGTCATCTGAGTCCAAACAACATCAGAACTCATTTATTTTCATTGTATAAACACAAAAACACTGGGATCTCATTTGATAATATTTGCATGGATTATTTTGTATTTACAAGAATAGGAGAACTTCGTCAAAAAATTGAGCCTATTTTACATATGTATTTGCTTCCTAAAGTTTGTCTCTCATAATTTGCAATTCTGAGAAAAAAAAAGAAAAGAGGGATATGAGATAAACTTAAAATTTGTAGCTTTTTCCTTACAATTCCGAGTTTACATCTGACTTTTTTTGATAGAATTCTGAGTTTACATCTCACAGTTCTGGCTTTTTTGTTAGAATTTCGAGTTTACATGTCACGATTCTGACCTTTTTTTTTGTTAGAATTCTGAGTTTACATCTTACAAGTTAGTTTAAATCTCTGCAATTCTGACTTTTTTTTGTTTGTTAGAATTTCGAGCTTACATCTCACAATTCTGACTTTTTTGTTAGAATTCTGAGTTTACATCTTACAAGTTAGTTTAAATCTCTGCAATTCTGACTTTTTTTTTGTTGTTAGAATTCCAAATTTACAATTCCGACTTTCTATTAGAATTCCGAGTTTACATCTTACAATACTGACTTTTTTTGTTACAATTCCGAGTTTACTCCTCATAATTCAGATTTTTTTGTTAGAATTCTGAGTTTACATCTCACAGTTCTGACTTTTTTCTTAGAATTGAGTTTACGCCTCACAATTCCAACTTTCTATTGTTAGAATTCCGAGTTTACATCTCACAGTTTTGACTTTTTTGTTAGAATTCCCAGTTTACATGTCACGATTCTGACTTTTTTTGTTAGAATTCTGAGTTTACATCTCACAAGTTGGTTTAAATCTCTGCAATTCTGACTTTTTTGTTAGAATTTCGAGTTTACATCTCACAATTCTGACTTTTTTGTTAGAATTCCGAGTTTTGTCTCACAGTTCTGACTTTTTTTTGTTAGAATTCCGAGTTTACATCTCATAATTCAAACTTTTTGTTAGAATTCCAAATTTACATCTCACAACTCTGACTTTTTTGTTAGAATGCTGAGTTTACGTCTCACAATTCCGACTTTCTATTGTTAGAATTCCGAGTTCACATCTTACAATACCGACTTTTTTTTGTTAGAATTCCAAGTTTACACCTCATAATTCAGATTTTTTTGTTAGAATTCCGAGTTTACATCTCACAGTTCTGACTTTTTTGTTAGAATTCAGAGTTTACGTCACAATTCTGACTTCTTGTCTTAGAATTCGGAGTTTACACCTCATAATTCAGATTTTTTTGTTAGAATTCCGAGCTTACATCTCACAATTCTCACTTTTTTGTTACAATTCTGAGTTTACGTCTCACAATTCCAACTTTCTATTGTTAGAATTCCGAGTTTACATCTCACAGTTTTGACTTTTTTGTTAGAATTCCCAGTTTACATGTCACGAGTCTGACTTTTTTTGTTAGAATTCCGAGTTTCGTCTTACAGTTCTGACTTTTTTTTGTTAGAATTCCGAGTTTACATGTCATAATTCAAACTTTTTGTTAGAATTCCAAATTTACATCTCACAACTCACAAATTTACAGTTCTAACTCTGTTGGAATTCTGAGTTCACATCTTACAATACCGACTTTTTTTTTTGTTAGAATTCCGAGTTTACACCTCATAATTCAGATTTTTTTGTTAGAATTCCGAGTTTACATCTCACAATTCTGACTATTTCCGTTAGAATTCTAAGTTTACATCTCACAATTCAGGCTTTTTTTCCTCTGGAATCTAAGTTTATACCTTTATGTTTTTTGTTCCCACAACGGAATAAAAAAAGATCACTGCAACTTTTTACCTTTTAAATTTTGTATTCCATGGTGTAAATAGGCTTCCATACAAAAGTTCCTACATTTATTCCTAAATTTACAATAAATTTTAGTATGAAAGTTATTGGCGAATCATGGTTTGTTCATGAAAATGTACAGAAAAAAAAAAAATCTGTGTACCAGCATTTTCACAAACAAATGTAGGAACTACTGTGTGGAAGTTAACTTTCACTGAATGAATGAGGCCCACCAAGAAAGTACAGTACGTTTTTGGAAGGACATTAGGGTCAGTAAATGATGACAGAATTCTTATTTGTGGATGATCTATCACTCTGTCCTCTGATTTTACTAATAAAGCTAGGCTCAGTGTTTGTGCTATTTTTCATCAGCCTTGAGTCGCTGTACTCACCTGGATTGCAGTCTGTCAGCAGAGAACAGATGGAAAGCAGGACCTTCGAGATGGTCAGAGCTGGGCTCCAGTTATCCTTCAGGATGTCCAGGCAGATCACACCCTGACTGTTGATGTTGCAGTGATAGATCCTCGTGCGGAACGTGACCTGCAGAAGAGGAAAAAAACCAAAGATATCACAAAACAAGTCCATCTAAAAAAAGGATGGTGTTAGCTCACCAGTCCAGAACCACACTTTAATACTCTGGATGTGTTTTAACAGGGCTTTCATTATAGACGGGGGTTTTGAGAGCTGGATCACAGCTTTCACTCTCATTAACGGCTCTCTCAGAAACCAGGGCTGAATTCTGAAAGCTATCGATCCGCTGAGAAAAGAGAGCCAAGCAAGCTTAACCTGACCCAGCTTCCCAATACTGTGTTTCAGTAGCCCTTATCTAGAGTATTGACGACTTATGGCCCCGGCTTACAGGACCGGCGGGACGCCGCTGACTGCAGTATTGTGGGAGGGCCAAGTCTGCAGAATAAGGGTCAAGGGATAGTCCGGGTCATGCATTAGTCTGCTCCCTTAGCACATAAAGAGTGCTCCTTGTTTGTTGACTGCGTCTCACTCTGCCCCCCGCAGCAGCTACTAAGACGTCCGTCACATGATGCAGCATAAACTGAGCGACCAAAATAACCCTGCTTGCCAGGCACAATGTGGGTATTGTATGAACACGGTGGTCTTGGAGTCCAAAAAACACAGCTAGCATGACACGGACAGCCTGTATGAGGCCTCACGGTCAACGCTGGGAGATAAAACAAGAGAGATTTCATGACATACGCCCCTATGGAGAGAAAAATCTAGCAAGTTGCCTAAATGTCATTTTAAGAAATCAAAATGACAATAGCAATGCAAAGACTGTTCCTGAAGTTGAGAAGCTGTCCTTTAAAATGGCTTTTCTAGTCAAATGTAAGCAAACAATGAATATAAACACACTGAACAACTGCAAAAAAAACTAATAGGATAAATAGACTATTTAAATATTCCCACATCCAATGCCTTTGCACTCCTAAGCCACATTTTAACAGAAATATTAATCTAAGAATGTTGGCAAGTTAAGAGAAATGTTGAATGTAAACATAGTTACATAAGAATATTTATACACCAGAATGTTGTATTTTGTAAAAAATGACAAATCTAATACTAATTATTATAATTATTATAATTATTATTATACTAAATTATCACTTAATATAAGTATACAAATGCATCAATATTAACATAAAATTTGTAGTATATTTAATGTAACAGTCGTACACCTAATAAATATAAAAAATAATTTATTTTAATATAAATATATTTTAATAAATAAAAAAGTTTAAGTTTTAAGGTGGTTAAAAAGTTGAACTTGCCGCAGAATTTTGTAATTTGCAAGAAATTACCACTCCAATATAATTATTAAAGAACTGTCATTTAATATTAATATATATGTATTAAGTTTAACATAAAACTTGTAGTATATTTAATGCAACACAGACATACACCTAATAAATATAAAAAATGATCTATTGTTAATGTAAACACATTTTAATAAATAAAGTATGTTTTATTGTCGCTAAAACTTTAAACGTGCCCCAATATTTAAAATTTTACAAGAAATTACGAATCCAATATTAATTATAAAATTATATTTTAATATTAATATAAATGCATACATTTTAACATCAAATTTATAGTATATTTAATGCAACACAGACATACACTTAATAAATATAAAAAATAATTACTATTAATATAAATATATTTTAATAAATAATAAAGTCTATGTTTTAAGGCAGCAAAATTTTTAAACTTGCCCCAGAATTTGATTTGACAAGAAATTACAAATCCAATATTAATTATAAAATAATTATAATTTAATACTAATATAAATGTATCAATTTTAACATTAAATTTATAGTATTTTTAATACACAGACAAAAATATAATTGAATATTAATTTAAATGCGTTATTTGATAAATAAAAAATATTTAGAACTATAAAAAGTAAATACATGGAAAAAACATTGTATTATGCATCCCAGGTCAGTAGTTGGTGATGTCACCTTGTAAAGAAACACTATGCGAACATAATATGCATAATCATGTTTTCACCGTTTTCACAAATTTGTGTTTTTGCAGATTACACAGAGGCAATGACAGTATTAATGTCAAAAACTTGCACTTTGAAACCTTTTTTTGCACTTACACTTGCACTTTGAACCCCCCCCACCCCCACCCCCCAAAACACTGCTGCTGTGTAAATGAATGGCCATGCCAAATGCATAATAAGTTTTTAGTTAAAAACAATGTCGTGTAAACACCCCCTAAGTTCAGAGATAATTGACTGCAAGTGAACTTGCTGATAGTTGAATCCATTTGAATGATAATCAAAGCTATAATCAGATCTTTACTGAATTATTATGGGAATTTTATTATGGAACGACATCATTAGCTTATCAAAAAACAAAAAGCATCTGTGTAGGCAGCAGATGGCCAGGTAGGGTTTTAGAGTTTCTAAACAGACAGAGACGGACAGACAGACAGAGAAAGAAACAAGGCACAAAATAGTTCTTTTTAAATGCACATAATGAGCCAACCAAACTATGCTGTAAACAAGCCGATGCATTAGAGCCTTTTACAGCTCGAGTTAATCGATACTATTATTTCTAGATAGACTTTTAAGGATGAAACGCCTGTCTCTCTGTCTTTTCCGTCCTGCTCCTAAACACAGACTCCATTCACAAAAGCACAGATTAGCGGACCGCAAACCAAGGCGCACCGCTTAGCGGGCGACGACTTCACAGAGCACCGACGCAAGCGAACGTAGGCGAGATCGGCCCCCAAGTCGCCCTGCGTTTCATCTGGTGTCAAAAGAATGAGGGGGTGCGGGCCGCCGGCTCTGCCCGGCATCCACCGCAGAGGATGAATCCTGTTTATAATTAGTGGATTAGAGCTTTGCAGTGGCTTGATCTGAACAAAGAGCCCCCTCCAGCCCACGAGCTTTATATAAACTTCTTGTTTACAGATGCCGCTGACGGTCGAGATGAGGGCCAGACCGAGGCGGAGAGCCACTCGGAGAGGCGCAAATTCCCAAACATGCTGAGGAAGGAGATTCGGATGCTAATTAATCCGAAACGCCATGGTTGACTTTTTCACCTTTATAGCTGGAGCCGTAGTAAACCAGCTTCCCTAAACCACATCGCTGCCTGTCGGCATCTCGCTAATTGCTTTACGCTGGAAATAGCTGGTGCTCGAAGGAGTACGTTCAGTTATTCAGCACACAAAAATAGTCAAATATAATCGTTCAGCTTCACATTATCCTTGAGGTATTTCAACAGAGGTCAATACCTGTTCTGAATGATCTGTTTCAGAGTGTCCTTGGTAGAGCTAATACATCTTAATTAAAGGCCACTGCTCTTTGTGACCGACTAGAGACTAATAATAGCGAAAACACACACATACACAGGTTCAAGAGCCTACTTGTGCAAAGGCTTCAATTTCGTGTTTTACTATAATAGGTTAATAGCTTTTTTCTATTACAACTTATATTAGCAGCTATATTTCCAGTGAAAAGGTGAACTGAGACATCTTGAACTTTAAATGGAAGCAAGAAAATCTGTACAAAAGACTAGTAAGATTAGTGACCTAGAAATAGTGCTTTTACATCATAACATTTTCTATTTTACATTTATAAATCTTATAACTTTACTTCCAGAATAAAATTACATTTCAAAAACAAGGACTTTAAAATAAAGTTAATTATTGTATTAATAAATGTATTTTTAATTCAGCTTTTTACAACACATCAGTTTGCACTTTAAAACATTTTTTTAAAATAAAAAGATTTTTTTGATGTTGCAACTAAAACAGATTAATGGATTATGTCTTAAAATACTTTTTCTGTCTTTCTACTTTTAAATTTCACATTTAATGCAGTGTGTTATTTGCCATTTCTTTGTAATTACTAGCAGTTGCAGTAAAAAAAGTGTTTCAAAGTCAACCACTTTTTTTTTTTTTTTTTAAGTGTGGTTGGGAAGCATTTTTACCATTGTGTCATATGAACACGCAACAAGAAAACTCTTTGAATATCCAACAATGGGTGTAAAAATGTTTTTCCACCATGTGTGGTAAGGCTGTAGAATAAAACTCTAGGGCCCTATTAAATCAGTTTTATGTTTTCCCCAAATTCCATTTTGTTTTTTTCTAAATGCTGTTTTTTTTTTCATTTTAATTCTTCTAGACTCTGTTTTAATGGTTAATAAAATGCATTAAAAATATATATATTAATTAAAAAGTATGTCTATTTAATTAAAATCATGAAACTAACACAATTTAACAGCAATTTATTAAAAGTAAAAAAAACCTTATTTATTTATTTATTTATTTAATTATCTACTCAATTCAGGTTTTTTTTAAAAACCAAATTCTGTGTTTTCCATTAATTTTCTGGATTCATCAAATTTTATTACTCAAAAGCATGTCTAATTGAAATCATGAAACTAACACAATTTAACAGCAATTTAATATAAGTTTAACAAAAATTACATTTTAAGGCCCTATGAAGTATATAAAAAAATCATTTATTGCTGCTCTATTTCTTTTTTCTTTTTTTCAGAAATACTATGTTATGTATTTACATTTTTCTGGTAACTAAATAATAAATAATTTTTCTGGTAAATATTCCTTAAAAAATTAATGTTTTAATAATAATTTTATTAGTAGTAGTACTACAATGATTAGATTAAATTATATATATTTCTGTCACAGTTTTTTCAAGTTAAACTGAACTTTTCCTTTGATGGGTTGCTGTGAAGACGTATAAGTTTCTGTTTGTATATCATATGACGATAGTTCTTCTCAAAACAAATGGTAAAATGCTCATGAAGTGACTTTCAGAGCAGTTCTACAGGTTATGTTTGCATTCATTTACTCATAAATTAAAGCGGCAGAGGCTGAAAACACGGTGAGCGTCAGGTGCGCTTCAGTATGCGTGTAGTAAACGAAACCGCGCATCTGCGCCATTCATTCACAGATCATGCACGCCGAACATGCAGGATTCGTATTTAAACAGTATTTTTGCAGCTTAATATTCACAGACACTAGTCCATATCGTGTTTTGATTCAGGTGTACTGACCTACTTTTTATTAATATTTATTAATACAAAATTGGCCAAATTCCATGACATTTCGTGTTATATACATTCCTTTTTTTATGACTGGATTCTGCGATTCCGTCTGCATTTTCTGCATCGGGGAAATCATAGGGCCCTAAGTGAGGTACCACTTTACAATAACTTTCAGATTATATAATTCTTAAATGATCATTTACTTTCATATGTAGGTTAGAAATGTCTTGGGACTTCGATTCATGAACTTCTATTCTCAAGAACAGCATCAAATGGCTGATACAGCTGTTTTAAGTTCTGCCGCATATTCAACAACAGCTTTGATGTATTGAGTCTGAAGTGCTTCCAAATACGTTCCAACGCATTTGATTTTGCATTTATATTGAGGCCCTGTTGTGAAAAGTAATGAGCTGCCTATGCAGCTTCTGAAAGCACGATGATGCTGCCTTCTAAGACGCCTTCTTCTGGCCAAGTTCTAAGCCATTCATAAGTATTTCATGTATCATCACTCCATTTCTGTCAGAATTCTCCCTTAGAAGGCAGCATCCTACACTCTCAGAAAAAAAGGTACAAAATCTGTTACCTTTTCAGAAAGTACTTATATTTACAATTTGGGTGCTATTACGACCCAGTGACAGCTTTTGTACCTTTTTTTTAAGTGATAAGCAGCATTATGCCTGTTAGCTAGGTTTGAAACAATTTTCAAGGGAACTAAAAGACTTTGATTAGATGCAGATCTCTAGAAGCCGAATTGAGCATCCCCTGTTTAATACCTCATGAAGAGTGAATAAAAAGGAAGACGTTTTCTCATAATGTACCTTTGGTGGCTTGAAGGGGTAATCGGAAGAGAAGGTGATATCCAGAAAGAACACGCCTCCCTCATAGACTGAACCTGGAGGGCCCAGGATGGTGGATCTCCACTCATAGATGTTGTCACCCTTGGGTCCCGCACTGAAAAACACACAAACACATACACATAAGCCAAGGTGAGTGAACATTTTACACCCAGACTAAAATACCTGCCAATATTTGCCTCTTTTTTGTGCATATATACACATATTTTATATATTTTATATATATATATATATATATATATATAATAAATAAATGAATGAAAATAATCAAAATAAATAAATAAAATATTTGATTTGGTTTGTTTCAGCTTATGTATGTACATTTCAGCATAAAATGATTATAAATTTAAATTAAATAAAAAAAATTACATAAAATATTTGATTCGGTTTGGTTTCAGCTTATGCACATTTCAGCATAAATTGATTATAAATAAAATAAAAAAATTAAAATTATTATTTTATTTGGTACATTTCAGCATAAAATGATTATAAAATAAAGTAAAACAAAAAACAAAACAAAATAAAATAAAATATTTGATTTGGTTTGGTTTCAGCCTATGTACATTTCAGCATAAAATTATTATAAATAAAATAAAATAAACTAAAAACTAAACTAAACTAAAAAGTAAAGCTTATGTAGCTTATGTACATTTCAGCATAAAATGATTATAAATAAAAGAAAAGAAAAGAAAAGAAAAAAGAAAAGATAAGAAAAGAAAAGGAAAAAAAATTATTTGGTTTGGTTTCAGTTTATGTACATTTCAGCATAAAATGATTATAAAAATAAAATAATAAAATAAAATAAAATAAAATAAAATAAAATAAAATAAAATAAAATAAAATAAAAAACTAAACTAAACTAAACTAAACTAAACTAAACTAAAAGTAAAGCTTATGTAGCTTATGCACCTTTCAGCATAAAATGATTGTAAATAAAATAAAATAAAATAATAAAATAAAATAAAATACATGACTTGGTTTGGTTTCAGCTTGTGTATGTACATTTCAGCACAAAATGATTATAAATACAATAAAATAATAAAACTAAATAAAATTAAATAAAAATCAGATTTTTATATGAATTGTTCTTAATTCTGTGAATCCACAATGCATATAGTATACAGGATAAAATAAAACATGTTATTAATAGACTCTTGTCTTAGTGCATGACACCACCCCAAATTTTTTTTAAAGTAGCACTGAGGTAGCATGAATATATTTACACATGGACCACAATCGCAGGACAAAATGTAACACTTGCAAGTTGATCATTCTTCCTCACAGGCAAGAAAACAAGACATGCACTAATTAACACTGAGAAATAAAGGGTCGCTCTGATGTGGCACTGAATGAAATCATCTTATACTATTTTTATTGACAGGTCAGAGAGAACCGTCACCACCCGGCAAAAGTACGAAAAAATTGAAAAAGTTGTTTTTATACATTATGCTTACCAAGGTCGCATTTATGTAATAAAAAACTGTAAAATTAAATTACTGATAATAAATATTAGAATTTAAAATATCTTTTCTATTTTAACATATTTTAAAATTAAATTTACTGTATTACTGTAATGCAAAGCTGAATTTTCAGCAGCCTTTACCCCAGTCTTCAGTGTCACATGATCCTTCAGAAATCATTCTAATATGCTTGTTACTTTAGACTGTAATAATATTTGACAATATTACTGTTTTAATTTAATAAATGCAGCCTTTGTGTTAAAAAAAGAAAAAAAAAAAATCATTACTCATGAGCAATTCACTGCAAATATACAATTATTCCAAACCGGTTGTGCATGTTAGTACAACAAAGTCTTTGCACTTAAAATGCATCAGAACTGATCCTGGCCCAAACTGTGTTGCACCTAAAAAATTAAGCTAAATTATCTGCAACACCGGTTGCAGAGAAGGAAAGTCAAGAGTACAGATTGAGATAACAAGGACAAGCACACAAACATGGCTAATGGAGGAAAATAAGGGCAATGAAGAAAAATAAAGGCCCACTCTTTTGATTCAGTGCTTGGTGTAGAAGCGCGAGAAAGCCGGCCTCTAATGGAGGAGACAGGTGAATGTAGCAGACGCAGCCGTAAGCAGGCACTTATCGTCGGCATCTATTGCTCAATTAGCATGTGATGAAACGCTCATCTCTGCCAGCAAGTCACCAGCCTACACACTGGATATCCACTCGTGCTTTAGAGCGAGAGAGGACGGCTGTCAAACTCGACTCGGCATAAAGTAGAAGGCCAAAAATAGGCAGGATTACAGCGAAGCAGGAAGATAATAGGAGCGGACGGCGTGAAGAGTAATAGAACAATTCATTGCCGCCATGTAGCTTACTTAATTCCTTGAGCCTGATAAATTATCCGGGACTATTGGCCTGCCTCTCGCCCAGCAGCGAGGGTGGAAAAATGCTTTGAATACAGTAGAGAGCAATAAATGGCAGATTTAACAAGAGCAACCTGCTACATAGATCATTTAACAGCACAACAACATGCGGGGTTGTCTTTGGCCATCGCTTATCGCCATAAAATCAACACATGACATTTAGAGAGGCCTTAGCTCACGTCACAGTGAATCATATAACCGTAGTTTACGAGGGGAAAAAATGAGGAAATAGAAATATCTTTTTAACGCCTCTGAACATCAATCTGACAGGCCTTTGGTAGAGTGTTTTTAGTAAAGCAAGGCAAGCTTCATGCCAGCGTAACGCATTGCCCCGCCACTGTCAGGGGTTCTCAGCGTTAATGCAGAGCAACTAAATAAACACAAAGGGAAGCGTGCAACCTCATCATAAGGGTGTGGAAAAACAATTTCATTTCTAAATCAACTAGTCAACCGACTAGTAAAGCCTGTTTAATCTCACCTCATACAGAAGCTGAAGGCATTTTATTTACAAACCGTAATAATTTTAACGTAATACCAGTCTTAAAAACACATACATTTTACAAGAAAACAGAAAGCTTAAATAAATTATGAAAAAATAATAAAGACTACCGTTTTGAAGTTTGGGGCCAGTAAGATATATATATATATATATATATATTTTTTTTAAGAAATTAATAATTCAAGGACACATCAAAAGTGATCAAAAGTAACAAAAGACAAGATTTCCATTTCAAATAAATGCTGCTGTTTGCTGTTTTAAGTGTTTTCATCAAAGTATTCTCAAAAAGTAGTACAATGGTTTACATATGAAGGGTTTATTTAAAATCTTGTATAATATGATGTTTTTATTGTGTTTTCTTGTGGTAGTTAGCTGTACCCGACTGCAGTTTAGTATCTATCTATCTATCTATCTATCTATCTATCTATCTATCTATCTATCTATCTATCTCTCTCTCTCTCTCTCTCTCTCTCTATATATATATCTATATCTATCCATCTATCCATTCATCTATATATATATATATATATATTTTTTTTTTTAATTCATGTATTTATTTATTATTTTTGTATAAACCACCGTGTTTTAATAATTATATCAATTATTTAAAATATATTAAAATATATTACATTAATGTATTTATTTATAATTTTTGGGTAAACCAAAATAATTATATATAAATAATTATATATAAATTATATAAAATGTATTCAGCAAGGACATATCAAATTTTTAATATTTTATTTATATTATATTCATGTCTTTATTATTTTTGTATAAACCATGGTGATCACAATTAACCATAAAAACGAACAATTAAAATTCAGCAAGGACAAGTAAAAAAATGTATGTTATTTATATTATATTCATGTCTTTATTTTATATATATATATATATATATATATATATATATACATAAAATGTATTAATTTAATATTTGTGTTAACCATATTTTTTAAATAATTTTATATTAATTATATAAAGAAATAACACTTAAATGATTAAAAACATCAAAAGTAAAAAATTACAACAACAAAAAAAACTAATTAAATTGCATTTCACAATATCACTGTTTTTATCAAATCTTTTTTTTTTAATTTTTATAAATTTGTAAATTATTTTTGTATTTTTTAAATATAATTATTGGTAAGCATAAGAGAGTTATTTCAAAAACATACAAAACAAACAAACAAACAAACAAACAAAAAACACAGACGCGTTGAACAGTATTGTACGCATTTCATTTTCATTGCTTTTTTTTAATATTGTTGTTGAGATGGTAAATCAATTACATTAAATAAGGTGTCATTTGTTAACATTAGTTCATTTGTGAACAAATGTACAATACATTACTCCATTTATTAATCTTTGTTAATGTTAGTTAATAAAAATAGCTGTTCATTGTTTGTTCATTTTAGTTTCCAGTGCATTAACTAATGTTAACAAACAACTTGTGATTCTAATAATGCATTAGTAAATGCTGAAATGAACATTAATAAAGATTAATAAATGCTGTAGAAGTATTGTTCACTCTTAGTTCATGTTAACTAATGTAGTTAACTAATGAACCTTATTTTAATGTTTAATGCTTTGTAAGGTATTGGTGGGCATTTTAAGTCACTCTCCAACACAGCCTCATACGCAAGTGTAAATTTCATAAATACTCATACATTTTGTGTTTTGCTAATCTGCAATATGCAAAATTATCCGACACGGACGACAAACCAAATCTCGTGAAAATCCTGGAAAAAAACACTGCTGGTGCCGCATCTGTCAATTCACTTGCATGTGTTTACAGCTGATCATGACCTCTTCAATACGGTGGATGCACAGACGCATCACAGTAATGAGCAGCCGCTGCTAATGTGGCTTTATGTATTACCATCCATGCTAAAGTGTCTGCCTGCGCTCTTGTTGCTGGACTGTGAAGATGTGAAGCAATTATGTTGACGTTGAAGAGCCACTCGTAACAGATTTAGCAAACTCTTAACAGGAACATAACAGTGGCAAATGATTGAAAAAAGCCACTGTTAATAGCCCAACGAGTCCTCTAGACTCTAATGAATTCTTGGCAATCAAGTGGACAATTGTGTTTGTCGAGACCAAGGCCGACGCACACGCTTCTCGGAAACACACAATCACCTCCACATAGTTTCCAGCAAATACAACAGATTCATACAATGACGGGACGATAAAAGGATCAGATCTACACAGAAATAATAAAGATTTAAATCAACTCATTGGCTACCTTCACAATACAGAAGAATATATATGTATGTATATATATATAT
>JAHKKF010513130.1:0-23755 GCA_019740295.1 Labeo calbasu
GAGCGCGGTCACGCTGGAGGCGTTCCCATAGCGTTTTTCGACGCGGCGTCTCGTTCCCTCGGGGAACCAGGGTTACATACGTAACCTGAGACGTTCACTCATATGAATAGTACATCCTAGCCTCATAGAGTTAAAATAAAAAAAGGAGATTTTTCACAATAAATATTCAAGCCCACACCCATCAAATGTCTTCAAATACCACTCTGAACATCTCATCTACACATATAGTCTCTGTAAATATACCCTGTGACTTATAAACACATATTTGAGTATGAGGTTAATGAAGTCTTCCATGCAGCTCTTGGCTGAAGAGGATGAGTCTGCTGTGGGTGTAGTTCAGAATCGCTGTGATTCATCACTCAAATGAACATTCGGTTGCTCATTCTCCTGGTTTCCGTCCAGTTCAGACTTTTCATTTCCTTTCTGGTCTGCAGAAGTCAAATATCTCTACAGGCTTTTTATAAAAATGGCCTTAATATTGATGCATGTAATTTTTCTAGTGAATAATACTTTAGCCTGTCCTGGTTTAATAATTTCCTGGGATGCTTTCAAAACATTGTGCTGTTTATGTGAGTGGTTTGATCAAGGTCTGCATTGTACTGTAGTTCCACAGAAGGCAATCTCTTCGAAATATGTATGTATAACACATTTAACACTAAAAATCTCTTCAGCATCATTTATTAGATATTCTGAAGTGTCAACAGTGGTAGAATTATGGCTAATTTGTGCTCAAATTAGCTGTTTAGTTGGTGTCGGTGGGTCAGACTCTTGGTGGCTTTTAATTATTGCTCTACCAAAGAAAATCTACAGCAAATCTATCTTTCAATACGAGCTGCTGGTTTAGGACTAATTGCTTATGTGACATAATTAAAGTACTTCATTAACAGTACTCCTCAACCTCAAAGTTAGGTTCAGATGCCAGATTTAATCGTACAGTATAATTACCATGTGTAAAACATCAAATGAAAGCCCATTGTCTTCATTCTCTGACATAGTCACATAGATTTTCCGAAGACAATGCATATGAAACACTAAAGGAATGTTCAGATTTAGGGTCTGTGAACTGAGTAATACACGTACACTCGCTAGCCAAATACCCTTCATCATTTACAGCCATAATTACATGCCTGGATTCTGTAATAGGACTGACTGAAGCTATCAAGAAAACTGCATTAGGTTTATTTTTATGTCAGTTTGATGTCTAAAGTCCTGTACCTCAGTGGTTCCCAGCTGGTTTTGCTTCAGGACTGAGATTTTACATTGAACATCTAGTAGCAATGCAACACACATACATTTATTGTGTATTATATATATATATTAGTATTTGCTCATTTGCATTTTTAAATCTTATACTGTATATAATAAATGTATGTGTGTGAATATATGTTAATATAATTATGAATGTTATTACTATTATTAATTATATTTTTTTATTTAATTTATTTAATAAATATTGCATATGTCATATATATATTCAAATTTAAAAATGTAATAAATTATTAAAAAATAAAATACTTTATCATACTTTTATTTTAATAGGTTTGTAAATTGTTAATTTAGTGTAAGAAATTATTAATTCTTTATAAATGTATTAGTAGTAGTAGTAGTAGTAGTATTTTCTTTATAGAGAGAGAGATTTAAAAATGTAATTTATTAAATGATTAAATACTACATTTAACAATATTATAATTATTTTATAATTTATTTTTATTTATAATTATATATTGCAACATTTTAACATTATTAATAAATAATACAATAAAATACATGATCAACTTTATTAATCATTTCATAAATTGTTAATGTAGAATAAATTAAATGTATTATTATTACGCTCATTATTATATAGAGACAGATAAAAAATGTAATTAATTATTTTAATATTTAATTAACTTATTAAATACTACGTTTAACAATAAAATGTAATTATATATTATAATTTATTTATAATTATATACTGCATATTTTTATATATTCAAATTAAAAACTAACACATTGTTGATAAATTATATATTAATAATTTCATAAATTCTTTATAAATGTATTATTATCACTATATAGAGATGTAAAAATGTCATTTTTTAATTTATTAAAATACTATATATATATATATATACATAATTATATATTATTTATTTATAATTTATTTTCATTTTTTGCATTTGATAATTTATTGCATATTTAATATACATTTAANATTTCATAAATTCTTTATAAATGTATTATTATCACTATATAGAGATGTAAAAATGTCATTTTTTAATTTATTAAAATACTATATATATATATATATATATATATATATACATAATTATATATTATTTATTTATAATTTATTTTCATTTTTTGCATTTGATAATTTATTGCATATTTAATATACATTTAATATGTATTCAAAGTAAAATTTAATTTATTTAATTTAAAAAAAAGTTAATTTAGAATAAATTATTAATTCTTTATACATGTATTATTATTTATTATTTATAATTATAATTATAATTATAATTATAATTATAATTATTATGCAAAAAAATAAAGAAGTCCATTTTTAGTCCACCAGTTATTCTATTATCATCTGGCAATTATTAATAAACTGCTGTTGGCAGCTTGTATCGTATGGGTTACGAAAATGAAAATGCATTGCTGGAGGGAAAAACTTGAAGGGGAGAGACCATATCAACATTTGTGTGTGTGTTTGTTTGTTTTTTTTTTGTTGTTTTTTTTAATAGCTCTTCTACCTCATACGAGTTGATAGGAGTCCTCTGTAGAGAGTGACAACTGTATTTAGCTGCAGCGTGTTTATGGCCTACAGGTCCTCCAGCAGTATATGATTGAACCGCTATTGCCAGCTTGTTCCTGTCAAAGAATAATTGGGTTCTTTTTTTGAATTCTGGAAGAGCACCAGGTACACAAAGGCACGGTGCCACGTATGTGAATGGGAGTGAGATGGAAGCTTGTAAAACCATTGTTCAAGTCCATTTTCCCCTCTTCATCAGGCTTGGCTGAGCAATACATCAGCCCATCATCTCGCATCTTCCGACAGTAATTCTTCTCGTGTGCAACGCAAACCCAATCAATCAGCCGACTCCACCTGTAATCCTGTAAATTCCTCACCATCCGTCAACGTCGCCGCTCGTCTGTCTCAACCGGGCCAGTCGAGATTTATTACCGTCACCGAGACTATTAGCTGGAACAAAAGGAAAAAGAATGAGGACAAGAGCGGCGTGAAGAAACGTCGTGAGGTAAAAAGAGGATGAGTCAAAGACGACAGAATTAAAAGTGGAATAATATCCTGGAGGAAGGGAAAAATAGAATTGACTGAGAGTTGAGTAACATCTGGGAAAAGAAAAAATGTGAGAGAGAGAGAGGGAATGAACAATGACACATCGCAGCTCCGGAGGCTCTTCCCATGTGGCAAATCAAACAGTAACAAAGTCCTATTAGTATAATTCAGCTGGCAGCTCTTTATGGAGCACTGGAAGGACAGGACTTGTTAAAGATGATTTAGGACTCATGGCTTTTCACTAATAATGGCCATTTAGAGCTGTCCATATTTAAATATTCACTTTACATTTAATAATTTTGCTGGTGAAATTCAAAAGTGAAGAACTGAATGTTCTGATTTTGATGTGCAAATATTATAAATGGGCTCCATCTGTTATACTGTGATTATCGGGAGAAAACTAATATTGTTTACTCTGTTTTTCTCTCCACTAGAGTGACATGAATCTCAGTCTTTAATTGAGACAAATGTCAGAGCGGTCAGATGGATGTGTACAGTGGCCTCACAAGGGACAATGAAGCGTCGCTGACACGGAGAGAAGAGCAAACATGAGAAATCATGACGGGAAGGTGAGAGAGAAACATTTCTGTTAGGAAAAACATGAGAAAGTGCTGGAAGAAATCTAAGTATCTAAATATCAAATGTTTCAACCAAAATATTAGAAATTACAATATGAACTAAATATGTCAAACATCTTGGTAAATGAGAAATTGTATGCAATAGAAAAAGAGCTTTTGACTATTTTCCAAAAATAAAGAAAAAATTGCCTATACACTTTAAAAATACTTTTTAACTTAAATAAATGCACATTTGCAAATAAAATAAATAAATGTATTAATTTAATTTAAGCTTTTAAGTTGCCAACATTATTTTGAGGAGTTCTGCTAACATAAGTGTTGATCATTACATACCTTTATATTGTGTGTAATGTAAACTCAAATTTCTGCATGACTACATTTTCTAATTAAGTTGCAGTCACTTAAAAAATGATCTTGTTTGGAAATTGGGTAGTATATTTCTAGTTCCCAGCATGCTTTGAATAAATGTTAAAATTGTGTTATTTATGTGTTTTTAATGCTGTTATGTTTGTCATTTAAAGAGTTTCTATTATGCTAAAGTTTTAATTGTGCTGAAGAGTAAACATTAAGAAAACATACTTTGACTTTATGAGCAACGACTGCACTAAAGCTAGTGTCTACAACTAATGTAGTACTTGTTCATTAAATTTAAATGCTAAATAAGTTACATTTAGCATGTGCATTGCTAAGTGTTGATTTTTCAGAGTGTTGAAATAGATAAGATTAAAGGAGAAATCCACTTCCAGAACAACAATTCACAAACAATTTACTCACCCCCTTGTCATCCAAGATGTTCATGTTTTTCTGTCTTCAGTCGTGAAGAATTTATGGTTTTTGAGGAAAGCATTTCAGGATTTTTCTCCATATAATGAACTTCATTGGTGCCCAGATTTTGAAATTCCAAAATGTAGTTTAAATGCAGCTTCAAAGAGCTCTAAACGATCCTAGCCGAGGAAGAAGGGTCTTATCTAGCGAAACGATCTGTAATTTTTTTCGGAGAATAAATTGTTTAATACTTTTTAAGCACAAAAGCTCATGTAGCACAGGCTCTGGGATGTGCAGTAATGACGCTACGTACTACTGAATCAAGTCGAAAGGTCACGCGGAACGTAGGCGGAACCACAGACACAAGCGAACACGCAAAGACTAAGAAAGTGCAAGTAAGTTTGTAAACGCTGTTTACAAACAAAAAGGTACAACAATGTCTTCCTCTCAAGTTGTAGGAGAAAATAAGATGGAGTTTATCGCCATACTCGGTACACAGACGATGAACTTACACGTGATTCGTAGTAGTGATGGGAAGTTCGGATCATTTTACCGACTTGGACCTTTTAGTCTCGTTCAGCAAAATGAACGAATCTTTTTTTGAGTCATTTCGTTCATTTTAGCAAAATATAATTAAAATGTTACGTGTTACTTCCTTAACACATCCACTGCTTACACAAACGTTGATCACACTACAAACAAGACAAAACTATAATGCTATAAGAAACAGAAAAGATTAATTCATTGTTTACCTGGGTCTTTAGTTTATGATTAGCTCACCTCACCTCTTATCTGACAAGTTTTGGGGTTTGAGTCGTTCGTTCATCACGCGACAGCCTCATAAGATGAACGAACGACTCAAAAAACCCGAAGCCTCAAAACAGGTGAACTAATTCCAGTACAGAACCTAATAGGATGTTGCGAATGCGCGACTGAACGAATCACTGCCCGAGACGACTCGTTCTTCCTGAGTCACATTGAAGATTGGTTCAAAATGAAACAATCGTTGAAGAATGACCCATTATTAATTCGTAGCATCGTGGACGCTCATCCCAGAGCCTGTGCTACACAAGCTTTTGTGCTTAAAAAAAATATATATATTTTTCGAAAAAAATTATCGTATCGTAAAATTAGCCACCACAACTCAATTAGTTGTAACAACTTAGTTTAACTCCAAATAAAGTTCCTCTTTCTAAATTTATTTATTTATTTAAGCAAACACATTCTTTTTTTAGCATGTATGTGAATTTTATCCATAATGATGAGCAATTACATGCAGTTCCTCTACACAATCACATGAAGCATGTTCATCAGATCGCTCAGATGTTGTATAATTAAACAGAAACATAAGTGCTATAATGTGGAGTGTGACTGAATAAGAAGCGGCTCATATCGGGCAGGAAATGGCCCTATCCATTTTCTTCAGTCGTTCATATCTTTGAGCCGAGCGATAGAGCTCATTTACTAAATGAGTGTTCACCTCACACTCACACTCTTGGTAAATGTCAAATGTGCTGATACATGATACAGACATTACAGTTTAATCAAACAAAAGCTGAAATGTCAGTCAATAATGAGCAATAATGAAACTGCCAAAGACGTTTCTGTGAAGTAGCGAGTGAAGCGTTTAGCTTAATATTTCTTCAGTGCGTTTATATGTTTTTATATGGTCAGTTGGTTTGTTAGTGGTGCTTGGAAAGCAAAGGCAATCATCCATTTGTGCTACAGACAAGAATGATAACACAAATCGAGTGGTTTATTGAGGGGAGGTGTGTCTTATTACTCTTCTAAGCAATCAGACTTAGACTTTTTCTTTACTTGGCAGATAATAAAACGAGTGAGAAAAATGCTACAGACTTAGAGTGATTGATGAACCGGAGCCATATCTGCAGGCCAGAGTAGCATAGAGACTTGAAAATGAAAAAATGTACTGAAAACACAAGAGTTTAAATTCAGTGGCAAAACACCATTAGTGATGTCACAGAAGCAGGGTTATTATAGGTGACTATACTAAAATCATTGAAATAAATAAATAATATATATATATATATAATAAATAATTAAATATATATTAAACAAAATAAACATATCTAATTTTAGTTTAACTTGATGTACTAAAATATATTCAAAAGCAGGGTTCGTACAAGGTGCTTAAAAAGTCAAAGTACTTAAAGTTTGACTTCCTGAAATTTAAGGCCTGGAAAACCCTTGAAAACAGCAATATTCCTGAAGAATATTCCTTGAATTATTGAAAGACAATGTGTCTATGAAATAAGAGTTAAATTTTTTCAGTAAGCACACATCTTTTCATGCAAAATTCATGCAATTCAAAAAACATCATTTTTTGGTCATTTCAGTTAATGTCAGAAAACTAGCCGTTCCAATTGATTCAAATTAAAAAATTGAGAAGTTCCAAAAAAATTCAGATCAAATTAAAAGAACCATTCATTTTCGAATTTTAACATTGCTTTTAAAGACTTTAAAAAGCATATAATGATGGGCGAAATGGAGCTTTTTGAAACTGCAAATCAGTTAAACTATTGTGTCGTTTTTTCCCCCTTTTTTCACTTTTCAGATCAGGACTTAAAATTGTGAATCATTTTATTTAGAATGCGACTTCGGAGCGGGTTGACTTAATCTTCAAAACTTCAAATCGCCTATCACGAATCCTTTGATTTAGATCGGAACTTTGCGAATCGCAAATCATTTGATTCAGAACAGGACTTTAGAGGGCATATCACAAATCATTTGATTAAGAACGGAAAGGCTTTGTGAACCATTCTGCGAATTGAATGTTTCAAATCAAATGATTCACGATACATGATTTGAAGTGCTTCGGGGCGTGTTCGCAAATCATTTGTTTAGGTTCGGGACTTTGGAGCATTTGTTTTAGATCAGGATTTTAGAGCAAAATTATTTTATTATTTTTTTTTTTCTTAAACAGTTGAAAATATCAACCATTTATAAAAACAAAACAAACCATGGTTTTACTATAATAAAAGTGTAGCATACTTTGTAATACTTTAGTATATTTTTATCTGTTTTTCTTTTTTTTTTTTTTTTTAGAATTTGAAAGAGAATACATTGTTGTAAATGAGATCTCTGATTGAAGTCCTTGAAAATCAAAAAGGTAGTTCTTAAAGTCTTTGAAAGTCCCGGAATTTCATTTTACAGTATCTGTATGAACCATGTAAAAGTAAAAGTAAAAAAAATAAAATAAAATACAACTTTATAGACAATACAATACAAAAACTAATACGAATGAAAAAAAACACACAACTTTAACTCAAATTAAAGGCTATTATTATAAGGGCTAGGAAATAAATAAATATTTGTTATATTGTTTAATAAACTAATTCTAAATCAAACATGTATCTATTGTTTTATTGCCTTTTTCCCCAGGTGAAACAACATTGTCATTTTAGTATATCAAGTAAATATAGAAAATAAACTATTAGAATTTATTAGATTTATATATTACATAAACATTTTTAATGTAAGAAACTGTATATTTTCTAATATATTTTTAAAATAATTTTATTATGAAAGTATTTTATTATTATTATTTAAATCACATTTGTTTGTTTATCAGCTAGCCCTTACAATATGACCTAATTACATTTATACACCAAAAACAGGATAAAACTCTGAATATTAATGGGATTTCATATACTTTAACAGCCAAGTTCATTTTAAGTACTGGTGTGACAAGAATAAGTTAAAATAATCAAGTTTTTATGTGGCGTGTACTCTGATGAGGTCAAACGTCCAACTGAAAATGAGAAACGTAAGAAAAAAACAACAACAGCAGTTGCCACAACAGCTGCAGCTATACAGCACATTATTACTCATTAGATCTCACACTTTTCCACAGCGCTCAGGTCTGACGCAGCTGACTTTTCCCCCTACACGCAAACACCTTCATGGCTCCGTGGGAGTCAGTATGCCTCATGCGTGCGAGCGCGCGTGTGCATGTGTGTTTGAAATGTGCCAGACAGAACAGGAGGTCATGTGCAGCTCCAGCAGACTGTGAGATTGAGAAAGTCTGCTGCCAGCTTTCTATAAAGAGAGTCAGTCTATGCAAATAACATTCGAGGAAGGGCGTCAAACATGCTATCATATGAAAACCTGCTTTGTACTGTTTAAATTGTTGTACCAGTTCAGGCATTTAATACCACTGACTGTCTGTTTAACATATTAAATTAGTGTAATTAAAGGAGAAGTCCACTTCCAGAACAACAATTTACAGATAATGTACTCACCCCCTTGTCATCCAAGATGTTCATGTCTTTCTTTCTTCAGTCGTAAAGAAATTGAGTTTTTTGTATTCTGGCTCAAGACAGTTAGGGTATGTCGAAAAACTCAGATCATATTTTCTCCCTCAACTTCAAAAATCATTTCAAAATCATCCTACATTGTTACAGAAGTTCCGACTCAGTCTTTGCCAAGTGAACATGCAAAGAAGATCAAACACACATACCCTAACTGTCATGACCCGGAAAAAAACAGAGGTCGGGAAGAGCAAGACTAAAATAACTGATCGTTTCACTAGATAAAACCCTTCTTCCTCACCTGGCATTGTTTACAACTGCATCTGGGATCCTTTAAAGCCGCATCTAAACTACATTTTGGAAGTTCAAACTCGGGGACACCATATCAGTCCATTATATGTAGGAAAAATCCTGAAATGTTTATGACTGAAGAAAGAAAGACATGTTCTGCCCAGGATTTCTAATCTGCCTAAAATGTCTGGGTTTTTACTTTATTCTCCTATTGTTTTTATACTTGCTGAAGGTAATGACTGAAAAGCAGTTTGACCAGTAGTGTTCAGACATTGTACGTAATCGACCAATCATGGCGTGCAAAAAGGCGGGATCTATAGAGAATTCAAAGCAATGCAAATATGTGTAAATATAATGTATTAGGACTGTAGCAATCATGTCAATATAGAAAACAAAGCCAAAACCCAGACATGTGAGGCAATTTAAAAATCCTGGGCATGTCACCCTAAGTTCACCCAAAAATGAAAACTCACCTTTATGTCATTCATAATCTGTATGACTTTCTTTTGGTGGAACACAAAAAGAAGACATTTTTATATTATATCAAGCACTTATATTTACCGACTTGCATCCAACTGTAATCACATCCTCTTCAGCGAAAGTCGCTCGCTCTTTCTTTAGTGGATCTTCAGGTTTGTTGACTTACTATCCTCTGCCTTAATTACACTAGATGAATTAGAGAAAAACAAGCTTCAGAGAACACAAGAGGGATGGAGAAAGCAAAGTGTGGAGAGCATTAAGAGTCTGAAGTGCAGTAGGTCTGATCGATGCTCTCACTGCATCCTGCACAAAGCCAGCGCTATAAAACCCCTCTCAGAGCGCTAAAGGGGATGCTAATTGATTCTGAGATGAGAATCTGTTTGCCGATCGATCCTCGTTAATCTCTGTAGAGGGAACTTCCTTCTTGCAGTCTAGCATTGGTGGTAATTGGATACAAATGTGCTCGTTTTTACTTTTGACATTCATTAAAACAAATATAGGGCTCCTCTAGAGTCCTCTGTGCAAAAATGTGCCAAAATAACAAAGTCTGCGATCAAAAATCAAAGATTTCAATTCAGTATGAACTCATTTTTTTCAGAATCCTTTGAGAAATATTACTGAGAACTTTTTTGAAATAAAGAAAGCACAGCTACTTTTGAATGGCCATCAATGTAAAAAAAAATACTTGCAAGGAATATTACAAGTCCGGTACATATTAAGCTCAATGAACAAGCATAATGTTGATTATGCAAGCAAGTTGCTTGCAATGGAACCGAATGGGGCCAATTTGTAAAAATGCAAAACTCATTGTTTCAACATTATAGCCATAATGCATATACAATATGCATGTCAGCATAGTGTGAAAAACTACCATTTTTGTAGGTACAGTATATCCAATTTTAAAACTACACTGAAATGAAAATGTAATTCTGTGAACCCTAAAACCAGTGTTTCCCAACTCATTTTCTCCCTTATCTGAGGAGTTTACACGACACCGTTTCAGCTAAAAACAGAAAACATTTCATGTGTTTTGGCCATTCATTTACAGTGATGGGAATAACGGTGTTATAAATAAATGCCGTTATTTTTTCAGTAACAAGGATTTAAATGAATTACTGTTTCCCCCGTTACAACGTCGCTACTGCTACTGACAACTAAATGCGGCATTACTATAATTTATTATAATATTATTATAATTTTATTTTCAGTTCATCTGAATGGATGCGCAGCGTACCTGTATTTGACGAACCGTAAACTCTAGTGTGAAGGCACATGACTAGCTGTCACCTTGTCTCACACACATGCAAAGAAAGATACAGAATGAGAGAGTCTTATATACCATGCTGAATTGACACGCTACATGTAAACAATATGTAAACAATATTCTTTGCTGTATTTTCCTGTCAAAATCATTCCTTTGAAATTCTTCATCTTTTATGAACTGCTGGTTTCTCCTGTAGTAGGCGGAACTAATGCACAAGCGGCAATCTCATTGGCTGGCGCTCACCTAATATCGCCCCTGTTTTAATTTCAGCAAATCAGTTCGAGCGAACACAGACAACGTGATTAATATTCATGAACCCAGCAGCTCATTAATCCTTAGTGCGTTTTATAACGTTATTAGTAGTAGAATTCGTAGTATTTTGGTTTTCTTTTGAGTATTATTTTTAGTTTTTTCCCCTTTTTTATAGAAACACTAAATTACAAACAATATCTTAAGCACCACCACCAGTACTAAGTTTAGTCAGTATGACAAATATGCATTCATACATGGTTATTCTAAAGTTCTAATTACTAAAGTTTAATGCTAAATTATCATAATGTCATATTATGATGCTTCACTGACTGATGCTAAGTGTACATTTATAAAAAAAAAAAACAAAAAAAAACCACTGTGCCATTAAGCTTTATATATCTGGTGAGTAAACTAAAAATGTAATTCATTTCATTCAAATTTCACTAATTTAACGTATTTAATATTGGGGGCATCCAAGTTATTTGACATATTTGAACATTTTTTTTTAAAAGTAACAGGCTTTTTCATATTTCATTCACGTATTGGATTGACTGTAAATTAGGCATCGGTGACAGTGAAACAAGATTTTCTAATGATTTATAAGCCAGCCAATATACTAAACAAATGTTAACGTTTGGCCTCGTAGGATGGAGGTAGTTGGCATATTCTTCTATGCTATTAGATTGCCTCCATCAGTCCCAGATGTCTGCCTCTTTTTTTTCAGCTTATTCTCTCATTAAGGCTTGTTTGCCCTCTGCAATCGGGAGCTCGAGCTTATTGTTGGACATTAACAATTTAAATTGTTTTTGCATTTTATCCTGCCAATTGCAATTACACTCTTCCAGAGGCACCAACTAATGAGTTTCCTCTTTCATACTCCCAAGACTTACGGCTGAATAGATCATCCTTCCCTCTCCGAATTAAATATATAAATAATGGCCGACAAAGATTAACACAAAAGGTCTGCGTGAACATCTCTGGCCGCCTGGAGACCGCTGTTAGTGGAGATTGTTTTAATGAGAATGCAGTGGAGTAGAAAGCCACGCTCACGGGTTCTGTCCCAGCGTTATTTCCACACACATCTGAGGTGCTGGCCTGTTGAAACGAATGGGGGGTGTTGGTAATTATCAGACCTCCGGTGTCGAGTTCTTTGTGAATGGATGCAAGGAAATTGCTTAGTCCTCCTGGAGACTCTTTGAGCTTCTGGGTCGGTGGGGTTCGTAATCAGCGCTTCTGTGGGCTCCAAAAGTGATCTATGCCCACTAACCATGCAACACATCATTTGGAGTCGTTTACACACAGATCGAGTTAATAACATACAAATATTCACAGACTTGAGTGGACTTATGGAGCTCAGCATTTTGTAAAAACACTTCTGTTAAAATGTATGCATAATTTGAGCTTTTGTTTTAAGTCTTCTACACACTGCACGATTTTAGCAATCCTTTAAGATCATTACTGATCACGCTGTGCGACATGGATCTAATAAACTTGGGTACGATCATACATGGAAACTGTACAATGATGACACCTATTGATTTGTAGGCTATGGCGCACGTTACTATAGAAGAATAAAACATCATCAGCATGCGCAAGTGGTAAACAAAAAGTGCATAATGAATCACACTTTGGCTATTGTAGTTTTTATGTGTGCTGGAAAAAATTGGAAGCGGCAAAAGAGGAAGGAATAAGAGTATGAGGTAAGCAGTTTTAAGTTTTAGCACCGTCACGTTGATTTCATGTCGCATTTTTATTGGCTGGTCAGTAAACGTGGATCGTGGCAGCAATTATTGGCTGAATTTCTAACACTGTCAGAAAATGATCGTAGGCTTTCTTTGGTTGCAAGACCGTGACCACGGCCGTCTTTGAACCTTTCTCACTGTAAGATTTAGGACCACGGATTAGGAGCCACGATCACAGAAATCGCCACGGTTGTTTCACGATACTAATCTTTCGTCTGGGACAGCCGAAAATCGTGCTTTCGGGCTTTAGGCAGTTTTCCATACCTGTTTCATAAGTCACCCCAAACAATACACATTTTCAACCTCTAAATGTTATGATCTACTAATCAAACACACCTGATTCAACTCATCAGATCATTATGAGAGATAGGAATAAATTACATTTTAAAAAGTAAAAATTGTACTGTTTTTGCTGTACTTTGGATCAAATAAATGCAGGCTTGGTGAGCAGAAGAGACATCTGTAAAAAACATAAAAAATCTTTTGACTGGTAGAGTAAGTCAAATTTCTATAAACATTGTGACCTGGCAGGATAATTTTCATTATTATTCAAATTTGTGGAAAAATATGCTTAATTTTGGTCAAAAAAATTGTGTCACAAAAAGTAATGGTCCTATAAAAGACATTTTTATGCTAATTTTCACTTTATTACAAACATTTTAAAATAATTGTTTTATATGTTTATACATTTTAAATTGAAATTTATACCTGTTACGGCAAAGGTGAACTATCAGCATGCTGAATACACTGCAACAATGGTTGAACCCAAAACAAGACCTGTGAGAAATAAACATGAGAATATTCTTTAGATTTAAGCTGTAAAGACTGTTGCCTGTGTTTGTTTTAATTATCAGACAAGAACATTCAAATTGGAGGTCGCCAAACAATAAAGACTGATTGTTCTCTCTGTGAAGACTTTATTTTGGCTTTTGTTCATACCTACAAAAGCTTTGGAGCGCTACAAGACTGAACAAAAAAGTCAAGGTCGTCTGAAAAAACAATAAAACACGACTTTAATCACCATTTAAAGCAAAATATCATTGTGAGTTATCTTTGCTGGAGTTCTCCCAATGAAGGCATTGTGTACCATTGCCTTTATGTAGCGCAGAGGACAGATAAAACCAAGATTGAGGTTGAGGTATGATAAAGGTCACCAACACAGAAAACCTTTGGCTAAGGTTTAGCTGTCAAATACTGACACCTCCTACTTCAACAATTGCCTGGTCAGAGGGTCTCAAATGAGAGGGGAGACATATATCAAATGCTGGAGATAAGGTGGGCTCTCAGATAGCATGTACGCTTCTGTTCTTTTTCTTCCTTCTCTCTCGTTTAGTTGGCATTGGCGGGTCGTAAAAGAGATTACTGTGAAGGGCTAGCTCCATGTCAGATAAAACTCTTACAAAAAGCTGGTCATTAGTGGAGAATTACCAGGGACAGATAATGGAATTACATTAATGAGATTTTTGGTTTGGAGTCAAAGGGTAATAAACATATCTCCAGTTTCTGAGTAGAGATAACAGGAAGGAGTTCAGCTGCCCAGTGATGGGATGATCTGAGAAATGGAAAGTGTTAAAAGGAATATGGTCAGGATATAGTGGCTTCTCCTGGGAGAGAGTTTCTCCGGCATCAATGAGATAAAATGGAGAACAAACGGAGACGTCTCTTATTTTTCAGATATTTTGGAAATAGGAAATAGGGGAAAAATATCAGAAATAGTCAGCATGAAAGCTTGTTTCCACCATGAAATAAAAAATTAAGAAATAACAGTGACTTCTCATCTCACAATTTGAAACTACAAAATTTTAAATCAGAATTTAAGTCAGAATTCCTTAGTTTTACTTTGAAATTCTAACATTCTGTTCTCAGAATTCTAACTTTACATCTTTATATTAATTCTGACTTTATTTTCTCAGAATTGAAAATGTAAAATCTAAAATGCCTTAAATATGCTCTGATATCCAAAGATACCAAAGTTTGGCAATATCGCGATGTGAAGTCCACGATACAATATTTATTGCAATATTAAAAAAAAAGACAAAAATTTAATTTTGTACATTTTTAAGTTAAATTATTCTAATGCACTTTGAGAGTTCAAAATTAAGAGCTCCAACCCAGGTTCTTAACTAAGAAAACTCAGAAAAAAGTCAGTGAATTGACTCAACCGTGTTAATAATAATAATAACAACAACAATGACAGTAATAGTCGTATATTGTAAATTGCACTGAAAAAACACATGAAAATGAACATTTCATAGGTATATTATTTTTGCTTTACACTACAGTAGGGAAATTGCAATACTTCTTTCCTAATTCCTACACTTGAAAGATGTATTTTGAATTTGGACCGCAGTAACGTTATCCATTTAAACCGCTAGCTGTCAGCAATTCATACGGCAATTAAAAGTAGTCATTTCAAGCTTTCAATAGATATATCTCTCATGTCTGTGTGTGATGTATTCCCTGAGTTTTAGTTCATTTTAGTGACACATTTCAATAGGATAATCACAGAGACTGAGAAGACTAAAATGGCACCCTGTATATTTTCTTTATTTTAAACAAGCACAAAGTTTTGTTGATATGGTGGGCATACACATACAGATTCAGGTGATGTATTACTTTTATGTGTCCAATCAAAATTGACGGAGCAGTTTAAGTTCATTTTGCTTCGTTCAGTGCTCCCGCCGGCAGACGTTATGCTTTTATTTTGATGGAAACGGCAGGAGAGCTTTTATTTTGAAGGAAAACTCCAGCTTCAGAGAAAAAAGGCTTACAAAAACACATCTCACTACGAATCAAAACACAACTTTAAAGACCTTTTATGTTAGAATAAGAAGTTTAAATATATTTTAAAAAACCACAGTTTTTTCCCAGAAGACCTATCGTTTCGATTGGATCAGCAAAGTAAATGCGGTCAATTCTGATTTCATGTTGACTTTAAATCCTTATTCTCTTATTGCATGTCAACAACTGTCTTATTTGTTTCTCTAAAGAGACATTTAAGGACACATGATTGAGAACTACATTAAGCCTCCTGAGCTTTAAAGAGTCTAACCAATACTGTTTTCCCTTGGGTCATAAGCATTGGGAAAGCTCAGAAATGCAGAAAATATTATGCTTCTGTGTCCAAATTCATGAGCCGTGCTCATAAATCATCTTGGTTCTCTGGTAAAGAGCGTGCCGTATAGCGTGTGCTCATTGTGAACGGTATGCCCTGACTACTTTTGTCCTTGGGCCCATCTCTGCGTATTCAGAAAATTGCAATCCATTCATGACAAAATCACAAGATCCCTTTATTTTTGCCCTTTAACTTTACTCAAGTTAATATAAGTCCATCTATCATTTGACCATTTTTTTATCCCCTTTGTTAGAAAAAAGGAAGAACATTTTAAAAGCATTGGCTCCGGCAGAAAACTCTACCCAGAATGCGTGGCTTTGTGCCGAAATTGCTTTTGAAATACATTACTTAAAGCACAACTCTTTATTCATTTGTAATGATTCATTCTTGTATCACGCACGGTCCTCTAAATAGATTGAGGTGTGCTTCATCCCTCACTGGATTGAGAACTGTCACTCCCACCTTTTAGGGAAGAAAAGAATAAAGACAATTAAAAGGATAAGATATCTTTAGTCTGGCAGATGAGAAAGTTAAACGTCTTGTTTGAAGTACAAATCGAGCAGTAATAGCTTTGTGGATTAGTGCAACACATAATGATGAAACTGCGATGATAGAATTTACAGCTTGGCTAAATGGTAAAAGTCTAGTGAGGCGGAGAAGATTTGGGGTTTGATGCAAGGAAACCGCAGGCCATTATAAATGCCAAATGAATGGTTAAAGAGACTGAGAGTTTCAATCAGCTACGATCAATGTTGCGAGATGTTTCGCACTTCACAAATCACACAGATTGCCACCCTCTGCAATCTAAGGGTGAATTTTACTTGAGGGGTGTTTACTGTCATTGTAATAAAAGAGTGGGTGGATGGGTGGAATTGAAAAGAATGGAAAAGTGATGCATTCTTCAAATATGTTTTATCAACGGCACAGCCACAGTCTAAAATTAACATATTTCAAGTGCTAAATGCAAGTAAAAACAGGCTTTGATGTTAATTTGAACAGACTTATTGGATTGTTTGGACAGCATAGAATTATCCACATTTTTAAAATAAACTGAACTGAAAATCACCGAAAGTAATTTTAGTACAGTTTAATATAGTACTGTCACGACTATAATTTTTTTTGTTTGGTTTTTTTATAAATGCAACACTGCATTTTGCCAGTGTTGATTAACCGACAAAATACAGGAAGTGGCGCATTCCATGGATAAGAATTCCACAAACAAGAATTTCTAAGGCTGCATGAAATATTAAAACCATTTAAAAAATCATAATAAAGCATAGTACTACTGTGAATTCACAAAGGCTGATTCAACTAAAAAAACATCTGCTGCGGATTTAATATGCTCTTCATTAATACGTGTGCATCTCAGACCGGCTTCGCTCACAGTAAATGTTGCTCCACACAAACTGTTAGCATTTATATGCTTTATATGCTGTATAGCATTTATATACAGCGTCTCAAACTCCATCTCTGCGTATTGCTTTGAGTTTGGGTTTATTATAACGTTCATCTGGCAATGCAACATGCACCATTTCATCATATTTTTAAGGGAAATAATTTATGAACCTACATCAAGACAGGAGAATAATTCATTATCTTTCTCAAAATGCTAACTGTTCATTGCAATTTCAAAATAAAAGCTCAAATAATCACTCTAAGATTACACATTTTGATGTCAAACAGTTTTGTCAAATAAAACCATATAATTACTTGCTTTTGACATTTTATTTAAAACAATTATTATTGCCTCATTGCTATTATATATGTATATTAAGTTATTTTAAAGGCTATTGTTCGTTTAGGTCTATTTTTATTACTTCCTAAGAAATAATTATAATTTTCTGATTACTCAATTAATCGTCCGAATAATCGATCGATTACTAGATTACCAAAATAATCTTTAGTGACAGCCCAAATATTTTTTTACATTATGTATTTTAACCATTTGGTTCAATAAAACCCATATAATTCCTTATTTTTGATATTTTATTTGAACCAAGTGTTATTACCAATTATTAATGCTATTATATATGTATATTAAGCAATTTTAAAGGCTACTGTTCGTTTAGGTCTATATCATTACCTCAAAAAAAATAAATAAAAATAAATATATATATATATATATATATATATATATATAATTATCCGATTACTTGATTAATTGTCAGAATAATCAACCGATTACTAGATTATCAAAATAATTGTAAGTGACAGCCCAAATTGTTTTATTACATTGTGTATTATAACTGCATTGTTCAATAAAACCATATACTTACTTGCTTTTGATATTTTATTTGAACCAATTATTATTGCCTCACTGCTATTATATGTGTATTTTATGTCATTTTAAAGTCTGTTTTTCGCTTAGGTCTATTTTTATTACCACAAAAAAATGATCCGGTTACTCGATTAATCGTCAGAATAATCGACTAATTACTCGATTACCAAAATAATCATTAGTGACAGGTCGTTCAAAAAAAGAAAAATTTTAAAAATAGTAAGCCAAATATTTATAATAAGATGGCTAAAATATCATCGCAAGATTTGGGGGAAAACAATTCACTCAAAACACTTTCATATAGGAATTAAATAAACAGCTGTCTTTAAAAGTAAGTCACTGAACTGTTTATTTACAAGATTTGTTCCAAGACTCTGATTCACATGGGAATGAAACAAGTGATGGTCTGTTACGGTATACTAGGATATCAATTACGTTTTTATTAGCAGTTTCTATAAATCACAATCACACTTAATTAAATTTCCAGACCTAAAAATTATATTACAAAGAAGTTTAATTAACGCATACCACAGGAGTCGCCCGGTTATCTTCTCATTTATTTGTACTGTGTGGACTATGAGGATCACCAAAGCTTGAACTTTGACTCACACTGTCTAGTCATTAACAAACCAAACAAGGTTCACAGCAACATCAAAAAACAAAAAGCCTCCACAAACAACACGGCACAGTCTCTGTGAGGCTAATTTACATCATCTAAGCATTCACTAAGATGTATCCATTCGTTTACATCCAGATAAACAGACTTCTTTGTGCTCAACTCTTTCATTCTCCTTCATTTGTCTTTCCACCTGCAGTTCATGTGGTCTCCGGCTAGCGGGTGCAGCATTTGGTGGAGCTGGTTTCATTAGTAACCCTGGGCGAATGAAAGGCCCCTCTGACTTATTAGCTTTAATTACTCTCTCTTTCTCTCTCTCCTCAACATCTCAGAACCTCCCCAGCACCCCTTTAATCTAGACAGACACGCTGGTCTTGGATGATTTCCTCTGAACAAGAAGTCAGCCGGTCTGACTAAACGAATTCAACAGTTCAAGGTTGCTATTGTTCCCTTGATGCCACAGGGAAAAAAGTGTGACAGAGAGAAAAGAAGGTTGAAAGACAAGACGGGGAAGAAGAGAAAACAAGAGAAAGAGACAGAAAGGCACTTTCCATTAAGATGGAACAAATGGGTGTCCTATTAATTTTGTTAAGCATTACAAATGTTTTTTAATGTGAGAACTTCAGTTCATTTTTGTACAGTAAGTTACTGAAATATTATCATAATAATTTTTAGCATTAAAAATGTTACAAATGTGATACAATTGGCTAATTGTGTATTAAATTCATTACAGTATTTAAAAAAATATATAAAATATTTATGGAAAAATATAAGTTTATCAATACATTTCATCATTCTGGCTTTTTTATTTTGTCATTTAATTTTGATATAATACATTTTTATATAATATTTATGATTTAATTATAATATCTGTTTGATTTAGTACTTAATGAAACTGCGATCCTCATACAAAATGAATGGCAAATGAAACAGCTCATATAATATTTAATTTGACCTCCTGAGGTTGATGATCAATATTTTCATCTCCGTTTCTCACTGACCATTTGCTGAAAAAGAAAATTGACTCAGAGAGAATCAAGAGTACAAACAATGACCGGCAAAGGTGACACTCAGATAGTAAATTTTAAATTAATTAAATATGCATACAGTTATATCCTGAGGCATGTGTGTGAGAATGCCATTAATCTGGACTGACAAATTTCAGACTTCTGTGATATTAAACAACACTTCTGCCCAAGGCAAAGCCTGACACTCTTGAAGACCTACCACTGAAAATTACTGTCTGTTGAAAAGCACATTGATACACTGACCCAAAATATTACTGTTAATTAACTGTTCTGATCCCTATAGATATGTCTCAGGTCTCTCCTCAAAAAGAAGTTTGACATTTTTTAACTGTAAATCCAAACAATTAGAAACATAATAGCACATCTTCCTCACATTCAGGGGCGTCGCTAGGGTTATTCATCCAGCCCCGAATGTTTTTGTATCGCCCTATGATTTCTGATGAATTCATGGAATGTGTCAGAGTTTGAATGAATTAATCAAAAGCCGGTCATTACACTTCAATCAAATTGCGATACGTACTAGTATCTGTAAGTATTAAGCCGCAAAATGCCATTTAAATATGAATCCTGCATGTTCTGTGTGTCTCTTTATGAATGAATGGTGCAGACGCACGCACGGTTTCCTTTACTACTACACACATATTGAAGAACTGCTCTGAGAGTACTTCGTGAGCATTTCACTGTTTCATTTGAGTAAAACCAGTGTCATATACTCACAGAAATTTAAAGGTATTCACGTCAACCCGTCAAAATAAAAGTTCGGTTTAGCTTGTAGACATTGTGCCTGAAATATATTACTATCATTTAGTAGAATGTACGTACCTACAGCACTACTACTACTGTTGAAAATTAATAAAACTTTGTTACACAATATTTCTTCCATCTTTTACATTTTAATCATACATCCACTTTGTTTGCCAAAAATAAAATTTAATTTTAATTAATTAAAAGATAAATTAATATTTTATGCTTTTATTTGATAACCAGAAAATTTTAAATACAGAAGATAAAAGTAGAAATAAATAAAAGTTGTTTTATGCATTCAGATAAATAGAGATGCTAAAACAAATTTGGTTAAAAAAATAAAACATTCATAGGGCCCTAAACATAACTTAACTTTTGATAAATTGACGTTAAAGTGTATGTTTCATTGTTTTAATTAATTAGACTTTTTTTTATTAATAAAACTGAATTTAACCATTAAAAATTAAAACAGAAAAAAACAGAATTTGGAAAAAATAAAAAGGGGCCTTATTTTTGCATGCAAATATATATTTGTTACAGTTGTAAATACATTTTCAAATGTATTATTTGTGTAATGTATTTTTGTAAAGCTGTAATTTAGTTATAATACTTTGATATGTTTGCTATTTGCAGTGATTACTATTTAATATTTTTCATAGTGCAACAATGTTGTTTTGTGCCACTGCTTTGGCAAAGTATCTGTCAAATGAACTAAAATCGTAAGCACAATATGACTTTGCTCACACGATGAGTTCATGATCCGATGTTTTCAGAGTATCAGAAGATGGGTGAGTCAGGTCATCAACCTTTTTTCTTTGTTCAATTTGCACACTGAACATGGGTTAACTTGAAGCTCTTATTTTTGAACTCTCAAAGTGCACCAGATTAATGAATTTAACTTTAAAATATATTAGATTTTCTCCCTGGGGGGGCATGCCCCCGGACCTCCCTAGGAGGGTCCAGGTTCACCCACCTGTGTCTAACCAAATCTTACATAAGTATGATGTGAGCTCCCATCCACTACCACTAGCTCCTGTTTTGGCACCAGCCCCGGATGTTTTCAAATCTTAGAAACGCCCCTGCTCACATTCATAGATGTAGCACAAACAATGCAAGGTTAAAGCTAATACTTGGGGTTAAGGGTTTTTTTTAATCACTTACCCAAAGTATGAGCAAAATAATGGTGATACTTATTAAATAACACACAAAAAAAAAAGACTGTGGAAAACAAAATGTAAACAAGAGACCTAATTACCATATTAAGTTCTCTGAAGCAAGAAAAGGGCTGATTAGATGGACATTCAAAGATTTTGTACTAGTTTTATCTCCGCGCTGCGTTTTTTCTTTCAGGATCTTGTGTCAGGCAGATCTAATCACGAGGGTGTGTGAATCGGCAAATAAACACGCCTACGTTTCCCCCGGTCAACAAGTAATTACTATAAACATTCCACACGTCCCTCCTGAACATTCTGTGAAATGAGCAACTATTGAATGTTCATCTATATCCTTTACGACCTTTATGACACATTTACCATCATTAATTAGAGATCAGTGTGTGGGCTGCACATTTACCTAAGCTTATTGATTTCATCCTCCCTCGAAAAAGCAAACGTTTCTGTATGAAGACTTTCACTCCGCAATCTGCAACACAGAAGAGTTGAAAAACAGAACCAGAATAGAATTAGAAATGGATTGATTTTTATTTATGTAAGATGCTACACACAAGAGCTTTGACTTTGCAGTTGCTGAAATAGAGCTCAAAGACAAAGCGGAATCCAAACTTTGGAAAGTTCTGTCAACCCTTTTTTAAAAAACGCATATGCTGATTAGGTATGTTTTGAAGCACGCCAGCTGGATTAAGCTGGACCAGCTCATAACCAGGGTCCAAGGGTCTTTCTATAATTGCGGGTACATTTCATGTCCATGAAGTATATTTTGAATATATTTTCATCAATAAAAAGCCCCGATGCTTAATTTTCTAGTACACAATTATATTATTCCCAATCACACTACTATGTGTTGAAAAAGCCATATCTTTTGTTCAAAAATGGTGTTTATATCACATACAACCCTGGTATTCAGCTGTCTGATTTTGTAAAGTTGCTCATTCTACTCTGCATTTAAGCATGAAAATGACTTCAAATATAAATTAATTGTATAGTTTTGCCTTTAGTTAGATTAGGTTTCAAGACATTTGGGTGTGCGCTTCAAAAATAATAAGTGTTTATTGTGACATAACTTGTTTTATTTGTGTCCGAAAAACCATTGTCAACTAAGCTACCCACTAGAACTCCCCCTCCCACTCCAAAAACAATGGTTTGTCCCATTCTTGCATATTTTGCACAGTATCATGAGATTTCCTCTAGAAGCACATGGATGAAACACTAGAAGTTATGTTCTACTATCTTCAACTGACTGTCAACAGTGTTACACAAGTATTATTATTGCTGCAAATTTTAACAAGACAATTTAACTAAAACTTATGTTTTGTTTAGTATGTTTTGTTTAATAGTTCTAGGCTTCCATGTTGAGTAAAGGGCCAAATCACTAAAAATGTCAACTAAGTTACCTGTCAACTGTGTTACCCAGTAATGGTAACATAGTGGACAGTAGCAAACACAGATGTTATTTTATGCACATATTCACACAGATCACCTTTATTTATATAGCACTTTATACAATATTCAAGGCAGCTATGTAAGGTCATGTTTGGGTTTTTGGGAAACAGGAAAACATTTTTCTTCACATTGTTAAATTCTAAATGTACCCCTAATTATAGAATGACCCTTAAACCTGCTCAAACCAGCTGCCATGCTTCAAAACATACCTTAACAGCATATGCTGTTTTTTCAACAAGGGAAGGTTCTCTAAGATATGAAAATAATAGAACCTTAATAGAATGATTGTTTAAAGTTATTTTGTCTTTAATAATGTTCTAAAATATATATATATATATACACTGCCCTCCAAAAGTTTGAAAACGCCCTAGAAAAGTGGGGTTTTGGACAATATTGGCATGAATCCTTTTTAATTTGTGATAATTTTGCA
>JAHKKF010513132.1:0-11733 GCA_019740295.1 Labeo calbasu
CAATTAAAAGACTTAAACTACTTCAGACTGTGTGCATTCAATCTATTTAATACACAAGTTTTACAATTTGAGTTGAATTACTGAAATAAATTAACTTCCATGACATTCTGATTTACAGAGATGCAAATGTTCTTAACTCAATGGGAGTGAAATGAAACTGTCTAAACAGTCTGAACCTAAAGTTCACTCTCTCCCCTCGTCCCCGTCTGCTCCGCAGAGCACCACTCCCACTTTTGCAGCATTTTTTAAAACTGTGGTGAGAACTAACCAGTGCTGAAAACCAGAGCAGGGGGGTTTCATGACCCTTTAAAACAACTGACAGGTGAATAACATTGATTATAGTGGTGCGATGGCACCTGTTCAGGCAACAAGTGAACATTCAGTTCTTGAATTTCATGTGCTAGAAGCAGGAAAAATGGCCATCAAAACGATGTGAGTGACAATGGCCACATAGTGCCCTCCGCAGCTAGACAACTGGCTCAGAGATCTCCAAAAAAGGAAATCTTGAGGGGTGTTCCTAGTATGCAGCAGTTAGTACCTACCAAAGTGGTCAGGGTCATGGGTGCCCAAGGCTCATTGAAGCATGTGGAGACTGAATGCTAGCCCTTCTGGGGTGATCACATAGAGCTACTGTAACTGAAATAACTAAAAAAACTTAATGCTGGCTGTAATATAGGTCAGAACACAGCATATCACAGTTTACTGCATATGGGCAAAGTCCCTTTCAAGAAAACTGTTCATCCAGTGACCATATATGCCAGGGGTGGCGAACTCCAGTCCTGGAGAGCCACAGACCTGGAGAGTTCAGCTCCAACCCTAATAAAACTCACCTACCTGTAGCTTCTTAGTAAGCCTTCAGACCTTGATTATCTTGTTCAGGTGTGTTTGATTAGAGTTAAAGCAAAACTCTGCAGGGCTGCGGCTCTCCAGGACCGACATTCGCCACCCCTGATATATGCAACACCTCCGGGCAGCTTTAGGACATCCAAGTCATATTTAAATTAATGGGGAAGTCCAGAGATCTCAAAAACTGCTCGCCAAACTCGCAAATTAAATGACAAATTTCAAATCAGCAACAAAATGTGAAATGAACTGCTTCATACATGTTCAGCAGGACAGCAGGATTCCTCACTCCCCAGATCTGAATTTAAATGATCCATGGAGGCCCCATGATCTGCTGCCATGGCTTGGTCCCAGATACTGCAGGACACAATCAGAGGTCTTGTGAAGCCCATTCTGTACAACAGGTTTTTCAGCAAAGTTTTGATCATGATGGTAATTTAGGGACCCTAGAAATCAAATATGATTCAGTATGATTTGCTGAAATGATTAATCTTGGACACGATAACAATGAAACCGGAATGTTAGGATGACACCTAAAATAGATTTAAACTTTGATAAAGGAAATCTAAGACAGCTGCAAATGGTACCACATGTACTCTTTCTGTCAAAAAAAAAAAGATTTGAAATAGGAATGCTGAGTAGATCAATATGTAACATTAACTGCAAACTGCTATTAATAACAGGCCATAATGAGTACTGCACCTTATAAGAACTTTACACTTAAACGGATAGTTCGTCTAAGGATTCAGTCACCATTTGCTCACCCTCAAGTTGTTCCAAACCTACACAGAATTTCTTTCTTCTGCTGAACACGAAGGAAGATATTTTGAAGAATGTGGCCAAACAGTTGCTGGCCTCATTGAATTAGTATTAGAAAGTTTTTTTTTTTTTGATAGACCCTTTTGCAGTTGTAACATGGAGAGTCAGATGCAGGATTTGAATCCAGATAGTTTGCCCTTTCTTAACAGCCCTTAATCTGAGTAGCAAGGCTTGTGAACTTTGACCCTAAAGCCAAAAGAAAAAAATCTATCTTAGCAACAAAGCAAAATCTTTAACGAAAGACTTCCACAATCTTCAGAAGGTAAAGAAACAAAGTAACAAAAACTTGGATTCACATATGTTAATAAGGGAATAAAATAAGTAATTAAACAAAATACAGCCAAACTAGCCAAAGTAAATAAGTGAAAATAATACCATCTAGTGGCTGTTTAAACTCAAACCTTACGGTTTGGTCTGCCTGATCACTTTCAGGTAAGGGTGGTGATCTTTGAAAAACTTATCAAATACAATGCACTTGAACCCTTAAAACATGTAAAATAGCCTGCTTTTTGAACAGTATCTGTTTTAGCTGATGCCTGGCAGTCTGTGGATGTCATTGGTGACATGCTGACATCTACATTGGGATTTTTTTTTTTTAATCATATAATTAAATGGCTTTTTGTTGTTGTTTTGTATACAAACATGATGAGAATCCTGTGGGCATCCATGGTGAGTATGAAGTATACAGTATAATCTGGTAAACTTTGTATGTTGCTTGTTTGCTCAATATGATTGGCTAGAATGGTTGGTCACAGACTAGTGAACATTTTGACAGCAAAAGTCTTGCAAAAGTCTTGCACTGCAAGGAGAGTATGGAATATCTGTTTGGGGCTTTGTAATTTCTTAGACAATAATAATTTCAAACACAAAGGCATGAAACAAAGGCACGCAAGGAAGACATTTCTCAAGGCAGTTCATGGACTGTACAATATCTTTGTGTAGTGTTTATTTCTTTTATTTACACATTCTTATCTTATTTTGCTTTAATTTTCCAAAAACAATTTAGTTCAGAAAAACATTTGAGAATATAGCTTCATGCTTTAAAACACAACTAAATAGCTAAACAATTCATATATCAAGAAAAAAATGTATTGTTTTCCACAAAAATCATCGAAATGTAAATACCATTTTTGAATCACAAATTTTCCATATTCTCAGATACATGATACTCAGATACTCAGGTCATGTTTTAGTGATAGTTTCCATCACACATAGTTTGAAATATTTACACATTTGTGTACACATTTAGTACTCCACTTGTCAGACCAGAGTTGTCATCACATGGCAATATAAGTCCACTTGGTTTTCACTCATGTAGGCTAATACAAGGACAGCTAATGAGGAAATGATTTGTCTGACATTAGAGGGCGCTGTTGTATTTGTTATGGGCTCCTCGGGATTGAATAGATTTTGTTTCTTATTTGTTTCTTTTACTCCATTTCCATGATCTCTGATTGATTTGCTGAAATGATTAATCTTGGACACGATAACAATGAAATGTATGTAAAATCACAGAAATGTAAATACCATTTTCAAATCACAAATTTTCCTTATTCTCAGATACATGTCATGTTTTAGTGATAGTTTCCATCACACATAGTTTGAAATATTTACACATTTGTGTACACATTTAGTACCCCACTTGTCAGACCAGAGTTGCACCCCTGCCATCACATTAATATCTGATGGTTCAGTCTTATCCCAGCAAACATTACTGCACTATATGAATAAGAGATGAGACCCCCTCCCAAAAAAAAAGAAAGAAAAGAAAAAAGAAACACTGGAAGATCAGGAATCACTACATGGGAGTTGATGGAAAATTTTTTGTCTGTTTAGAGCTGGACAAATACTTCTTTCATTACCCATATCTAAGACCTTTCTTTTTCTTTCTTTCTTTTTCTTTCTTTCTTTCTTTCTTTCTTTCTTTCTTTCTTTCTATTTTCTTATTTCTATCAGCTAGAATATTTGCATACATTTCTTTATATATTTACAGATTTTTCCAGTAAGTGTAGATCATTTCAATCAGTCCTTTATTCTCCTCAGCTGCTCTCGTTTTAAGTTCCTCAAGTTTCAGAACTCTTTCTTGTTTTCCAGTTTCTTTCACTTTCTCAATCATGAAATCCAAATACCTGAACGAGGACATGGATGTAGATTTTAATGCAGTCTCCATTAAATTCTCCAAACAATGATAACACTCTTCCACAAGTCGGATTTTCTCTGCTTCTATCCACTGGATCTCATTCTCTAGTTTGGTCATTAGACTTGCTTGATCTCCAGACTCTTCATATTTCTTTTTCAGATCATCTTTTGTTTTTGTGACCTTCCTTGTTTTATTCTCATATTTTTTATTATCTTTCACATGTTTATTGTGGTCACACCTCCCACTGCAGACTGTACACTTTCCCTCTGACATCACACTACACTTGGAGAGGTCACTGACCCACCAGCATCCTGGATAGTGGCAGTTCTCTTTACATTCAGTGCAGCGGGTTGCCTGTTTGCTCCAGTGCCACCATGATGCATTTATTGAGACCACTTCCTTGTAGGTTTCATCAACTTCACACTGAAAGTTATTCTGTTTATCCAAAGCTGCCTTTGTTTGTTCAAGTTCTTGTTTTTTCAGATCTGCCTCTACAATTCTCTCCTTTAAATTGTTGACACAAGCGTCCAATTGTTTTCTTACTCTAAGCACACCTTCAGTCATATATAAGCTTTTTGGGTTTATCTCATTCATATAACTAAAGAAAAACTTGAAATTTTCGATGCCATTGTCCCAAGATGCTTTGTAACTCTCTCTGTCTTCTTGATCAGCGCACTCACTCTGACAGTTGTCAAATTTAAAACAAATATATTCACCATTTTTGGTATATTTACTTAGGGATTCTTTAATGAAATTAAAAATTCTTTTGGGGAGAGTTTTTTTTTCTTGGTATGTGAAGAGCAGCAAAATGTGTTTTTCCATATCTTTGCCAAATAATGACAGAATTTCATCCAAAATATACCGCTGTCTCTGATGGAGTCGAGCATCTGCGGCCTTTAGCACAAGACACACTGCATGAATTTCATGAATGCCATCCTCAGATCTGAACAATTGCTGTAAAGCTTCTGCAATGCGTTTGTCTTTATCAAAGCCTTCTGTGTCTCCAAATCCAGGTGTGTCGATTACAACGAGAGAGAATGGACTGTCCTGCGCATACACCTCATAAACAGTCACTTCTTTTGTCTGCGATTTAGTTTGTTCATCAGATATCTCACTGACCTCCAGCCAAATCTTGTGTTCCCATCTGACACCCATGATATAATTGATCATTGCATTGATGAGGGTGGACTTCCCTGCTCCTGTCTCTCCAACCATCAGTATGACCTTACAAGGTTTGTCTTCATTCTTTTGTCCAATTCTCTGTTTCCTTAGTGAATCTCCTTCACTTAAGACGTTTGGGTTGAGTATATATCTCACAGTGGGTCCTTCAATTGGTTTACTGTTTGCAAGAATTTCTCTCAGTTCATTATTCAGTGAAGTATCCAACACTTCAGACCTACATAAAAAAATACATATTATTCAAAATATATGTGCATATTACCAGTCATTTTAAAATTTATTTTTAGATGCAGATACACATCTGGTGAACGAAACAGGCTGTCACCAGAACCACAGCAGCATTGCAACTACATGACGCTGCTAAAAATTCTGCCTAACCACAGAGTATTCATCACAAATTGATACCCTTTTTAGCAGGGCTGCATAATATTCAAGAAAATTGCAATCAATTAGAATTTTATTTATACATATCAAAATTATATAACTACCCATAAATGCTCCAAAAGAAGGTCCAGACTTTTAGAGACTTTTTGTGTGTGTGTGATATTGTTTTTTTTTTGTTTTTGTTTTTTTACTTAGCTATATCTATGTTTTGACTTTTGAAATTAGCTTTTATACGTAGCCATGTCATGCCATGTCTTCTTATATCTTATATCTCATTTCCACAGAGCTGTACAGTATAGTACAGTATGATTTGGGATGATACATCCTGATCCGGCATTGTCTGTGTGTCTGTGTGTGAAAATATCAAATTCTAAAATACACTGATATATTTTTGGTTTGCACACTCTGATGTGAACAAAGTCCAACACATGAGCAGCATGGTGGAATGAGTGAAGGAGATGCTTCATTCCCCTTGTGTTGTCATTTCCCTTGTAGCATACGCAAGTAACGATTCCTTGTCTACCTATATGAACATTCTGCAGAGAATCTAGCTCAACCCTTTAGGTACTGGATTGTGGTACTGTGCTAGGAACCCCAACGGAAGAGTCCTAAAAAAACTGTTATGGTACAGTACGGTACACTATTTTAGTACCATTCACAACTTTTGACCATGGAAAAATAATTGTGTACTGTACTGAACCATAATACTCAGTGGAAACAAGGCACCTATTATGCAAAATCCACTTTTACATGGTGTTTGGTCTGTTTACAGTGTGTGAACACAACTATCCTACAATGATTAAAAACCACCCACTCCTTATTTTTTTAGTCCCCATGAAATCTCATTAGGTATGCGGTTTTAATTCTCAAAGCAGTGTGACATTACATTGTTTAGGCCCCGTCCACGGCCACCGACTGATAGTCGTGCATTGCCATAGTTTCTGCCCTCAGCGAGTTGTCTTCAGTCGTACACTGTCCTCCATTTTCTCCACGCACGAGCCTCTGTAATGTCAATGTCTCGTAAGCAATCCTGGTACATAAGAGTATTTATTTTCTCCCAATATCTGAGCCACTGAGAACAGTGGATTACTTTTATTTTTGAGGTAATGCACCTCAGAATCTACCTAAATACATGTATGCCTGTGCAAATCATTTCACTCCAGACTGCTTTGTGAACCTATTAACAAGTGAAGCCTCCGCACCATGATTTTATTGAGTAAACATTTCCTAACAAATACCCGTTTTTATATCTGAAGTTTCTGCGCATTCTCATGAGAGATTTCTTAAAACAAAAATTAAAAATGAAGGTGACAGGTTAAGTAAAATATTATAATGTAGTACAGTGCTTCTCTATACAGGTTTTTTTTTCCTAGCTGACTGTAGTTTATGTATAATGAATGTCTTTACTGAGGTAAACATGACTTTACTTGACATCTTTCTGTGGCTGAAAAACTGAGTAATTACATGAAACATCATATATTTCAGTAAGGTTTTTTTTATGTAACTTTTCTGATTGTTCATTCATGTTTATTTTCGATATAGTCTCGCATAGCCAGACCTTCAGTCTTATAGCAAAAGGTCTGGGAACTTTGGCTGCTTTGAATGGCCAAGGCCCGCCCAAGAGGACATATGACTGAGGTAAAGCAACCAATCACGTTTCATTTTGTGCCGCGTCATGTTTAGGGGCATGGAAATGTCGCCACAATAACAGACCTATAAAACTGGTGTAAAACTCTCTGACATATTTTAAAGATTCTACGCCACGAACTATAAAATTTACACATACTTTTGAAAATCCAGCGTTTATTTTATCCTAGCGCTCATCGTCACAGTTGTTAACACGATGGCTTTCTTGTGAGGGGGCTTAGCGCCATGGCATTTTTGTTTCCAGGTGGAACGTTAAAGAACATGACACACGTGTCTACCTGAAATCCTGTATAATCAAACCAATCTGATGACAACTTTGAAACTCCTGAAGTGTTTCCAGCTAAGTGTGCCTTATCCATCAGATGTTGCTATAACTAGTAGTAAAAAGGAACAGATGATTGGTTCATGTGCCGCTTGAACTGAGGTGCAACAGCAAACGCCACATTAAAGAGCGCAAAACCACATTTATGGTTTGTATTCCATGACAAAATTTACAGAATTTGAAAACTGATAAATTATTTCTGATTAAAAGTAACAAAGCACAAAACTTACTGTGATTACTGAATGGCAAGTGTGCTACAAATAATATATGGACTTTAAAACTTGAAATACATCCATGCACTGTCCTCCAAGCAAGATGAAGAATGGTACCGTTTCTTCTAATAATGCCAGATCATATGTAATATTTTACTGCATAATTATGTACAGAAATATATTTTGTTTTAGGTCAATTACTGTCGCTAGAGTGGTAGCCTACACTGAGTTTCACGATTGATATCACTTATCCTGACGGAAAAGACCGTGAACATCACTGTTCACGTCTGCAGTAATAATTTATTAACAGACATAAATCCTAAATTCTATTAATGTCTGAGCAAATCATGACTTTTCACTTTACACCTACCTAAGATTTAGTCTCAGACGTAGCACAACGCCTAGATGGTGCAACAGGTATTAATTCTATGAATGACTTAAAGTGAATCTATTATGCTCCTTTTTACAAGATGTATTATAAATCTTAGGTGTCCCCAGAATGTGTCTGTGAAGTTTCACCCCACCGATCATTTATTATATCATTTTGAAAATGCCTACTTTGAGTGGAAGCAGAAACAGGCTGTTTTAGTGCATGTCTCTTTAAATGCAAATGAGCTGCTGCTCCCTGCCCTCTTTTCCATAACAAGGCTGTGCTATTTTAGCTCGTATCTAAGATATCTGCCCAAAAACATCCGTTTGGTTTTGATTATCATGTATATCGATCGATAGATCTGTTGAGGAACAGTAGATGTGATTTTGCGGGACATGTGAGACAGATACATTTACTACTGGTATGCTGTGTAAACATTTATTTACATGTTGTCATATGCACTTATTTATGTTTCTGAGTGTGCACATGTAAGCGAGAGAAAGCGTGTATGTTTTGTGACAGTCAAGAATCCACCTGCGAGAGAAGAGATTTGTGCTCACGTATTTTGATGAGCCCTCGCATTACAATAATGCTCAAAAATGCTCTCTGGACATTTGTCATTAAAATAACGCCATAGAAACCGGTTCAAATGAACTATTAAAATAAGAAGAAAGTCATGTCTAATAGCTGCATAGATTTTTCTTCATTGTTCAAATGAACGGAGAATATTGTGTTTTTCCGTGTGTGCCATTTCCATTGGTGGTGCTAGATCACTTGATGAGGTCCGCACATCCTTTGCACGGAAACTACACCACAAAAAAGAATAATAAAAAACGTTCTTAAAAAGGCAAAAGAACATATGTACATTTTCTTTACACAAAACCCAACACACTGATGAAAATGCAGGACTTTTTCTCAATATGCGACGTGCGGGACAAAAGGTAAAAATGCTGTGCATTCTGTGAATATGGTACAATACAAAACAGGAGGGTGGTCACCCTAGATTGTGTGTGGCTTCCTCATGACAGGAGTACAACTAATATGCCCGTGTCAGTCAACAATTGTAGGTGGGGCTGGTAATATGTGATCAGTAAACTCTAAAACACTGTTTATGATTAATAGAGATAAAAAAAGGAGCGGGCAGATTTTTATCATTATTGGGTGGTTGTGTACACACATTGCCAACACACATTTATCTTCAAACAACATGTAAAAGTGAATTTTGCATAATAGGTGTCCTTTAAAGCGCATTTTATGTCCAGCCTAGTCTTACAACCTATATTTTTAGATAATTTAAAAATCCTGCACCCTATTTTTTTGGACACAATCTCATCGCAAATAGACACTCATGCAAACTCATCAATGCCACTTTGTTCATTTGTAGTGTAGATTTAATTTTATACAAAAACCTTTGTATATCACTTTTGTCTGTAAATATTTACCAGAACCTAAAAAGGTAATGATAATAATGCCACTTACCGTTTAGACAATGACTGTGAATCTGCCATGACTGGTTCCTGCATTAATACCTAAAGATACCAAAGCATAATACGTCTTCACAACAGACAACAGTGGAGAGATGTGCTTCTACCAACCAAGCCTGAATGACTCAGACAACACGACCAAAACGTATATTTATACTCTGAACACACCCTCTTTCTTAGGTTCATTTAGAGCGGGTGATTTTTATGGTCTTGTTTATTCTGAGTCAGTTTGTGTAAATTACATGATTTACACAAACGGAAACACAACAGACAAGACCACTAAAATATTGAAGGTTACTGAAGCCTTCAACAATATGTAACTTTATCAAATCACAGATACTGTATAGTTCTATACAGAAATAAGTATAGGCCTACTGTATGAGCACAAGGACTTAAGCTGGACAGTGAGTCAGCAACTGGATCAGCTCGTCAGCTCACCTGTGTTCGACTCTTTTTAAAAATTAATACAAACAACACTGTCCACACATTCTGTCTCTTTAAAAAGAATCAAAAACAGAACTGAGTCCTTGTAACATTTGGTGGCTAATCAATTGGGCTGTATATTATGTAAACAAGACTTTGTACTTTACTTATCCATATCAAACAGATGGCTCAGGCAACCGAGGTGGGGACGGAGATCCGGAAGGCCACGGTGTAGCCGGAGTGACATAGGACCAAGGTGGGGCCAATGGGAAAGAGGAGCCTGACAGAGCCAGAGGTGATGGTTGATGGTTGGTCAACAACTGACCAAGGCGGAGCCGGATTTACAAGGGAACTTGGTGGAGCCGGTGGGGCTAGGGCCGAGGCGGAGTCTGGGACTCAGAGGTTGGATGCGAAGACAGGGGATCCTGTCGCCATGATGTCGATGAGGACTGGCAGACCCGCGGTGATACCACCGCACAGACGGTAGGCTGAGGGTGAGCAGAGGGGTGACAGCAGTGGTAGAGGCAGGAGCAGGAGGGTGGGTGGGAATTTGTTAGCCTCCGGGCTTTCAGGGATGGTGTGCACTGCCCACACACACCAGATCGCAAATCCGAACACAGCGTGTCCAAGAGGGGCATGACAGGGCTGGGCGACAGTTCAGGGCAGACTGATATGTCCAAAGAAGGTGGGAGGTGAATGGGCATGTCCGCATATATATCCGCCTCCCAGTCTATTAAAGAAGAAGTCCACTTCCAGAACAACAATTTACAGATAATATACTCACCCCCCTTGTCATCCAAGATGTTTGTGTCTTTTTTCTTCAGTCGCAAAAAAAAAGGAAAACATTTCAGGATTTTTCTCCATATAACAGACTGCTGTGGTGCTCTGAGTTTGAACTTCCAAAATGCTCGTCTTGTCATCGTCTTGTGATGGCTCATCAGTCGCAGCACGCTTTGGCTCTCCGTCTGCGGTGGGCTCAGACATAGGCTCCATGCAGCGGGGTGATGGTGGGCTGGACTTTGGGTCCAGAGTGGAACTGGCAAGATCATCCTTAATATCCACTCTACAAAGGTGGCGAAATTCTCCCGAGGGCCATCTTAGGACAATGGCACTCTGCACGCAGTGTTCAGGCTGGTGTCATAGAATGCGCAGAGCGCGTCTTCCGGGTAGCTGGTGTGGTGAGCTACTTTCAGGAACAGTCTAGTATAGCCCTCAAGAGATCTCTCCTCCTGCTCCAGCAGGAGGAGGAGGAATTCAGGGCAGGAAATTAAATGTAGCCCTCTCACGCTGAACGGCTCACCTGACAAGTATGTCTGGGGGGGGAGGATTCCAAGAAAATAAAAATTTAACTTTGCGTGAGAGTTACATCTAAATAAACTTTAAATTGTAAATAGCTGTTTGCAATTAAGCAATAACAGGCATTCAAATACACCCCAGGATCTCAGATGTCAGTAGTAGGTAGTGTTTAGAATTATATATTCAGAGCATGACAGTGACTGTTTACTGTGTTTCTATTACTGTTACATAATGTAAATTCCAGTCTCTGAAATTACTCAACTGTACAATAACTTGTGATGCTCCGATTGATCGGCCACCGATCATGATCGGCCGATATTGGCTAAAAATAGCTTGATCGGCGAACCCCAAAAGCGCGGATCAAAAAAGCCGATCACTTGACGTAAATTACTCACGCGACTTTTTCATACGTGCATGCACGGCGCACAGGTAAACAACAGCAGTGCGGAGCTTACCAGTGGCAACATGAGTTCTCCCATCTGGAAGTTTTTTTAAAGTGTCCGATAAAGACGTAAAGTTAGCCGTTTGCAATGTATGTCGTGATGAAATCCCTTGAGGTGGAAGCAAGCAACGGCATTTTAACACCACTAACATGATTAGGCATCTTAGAACAC
>JAHKKF010513133.1:7777-18067 GCA_019740295.1 Labeo calbasu
AAATAAAAATTTGCTTAAAATTTACTCACCCTCAGGCCATCCAAGACAAAGTTGACTTGGTTTCTTCATTAAACCAGATTAGGAGAAATTAAAGTAGTTCCCTTCCAAAACACACTTGTCATCCAAGATGTTCATGTCTTTCTTTCTTCAGTCGTAAGGAAATTATGTTTTTTGAGGAAAACATTTCAGGATTCCTCTCCTTACAATGGACTTCTATGGTGCCCCCGAGTTTGAACTTCCAAAATGCAGTTTAAATGCAGTTTCAAAGAGCTCTAAACAATCCCAGGTTATTTTCGGTTATTTTCTAAAAAAAAAAAAAAAAAATACAATTTATGTACTTTTTAACCTCAAACAGTCGTCCGGTTCAAGACAGTTGGGATCAAAAAACTTCCATCTCATTTTCTCCTGCAACTTCCTGCTAAATAAGACCCTTATTCTTCCACTGGGATTGTTTAGAGCCCTTTGAAGCTGCATTTAAACAACACTTTGTAAGTTCAAACTCAGGGGCACCATAGAAGTCCATTATATGGAGAGGAATCCTAAAATGTTTTCCTCAAAAAACATAATTTCTTTACGGTTGGTGAAAGTAAGACATGAACATCTTGGATGATAAGGGGGTGAGTACATTATCTGTACATTTTTTTCTGGAAATGAACTACTCCTTTAAGTACTACATGACTTGCTCACCAATGGATTCTCTGCAGTGAATGGGTGTCGTCAAAATGACCTGGTTAAATCATAACAAAATCCACAAGTAATCCAAATCACTCAAACTACCGTCTTGTGAAGTGAAGAGCTGCGTGTTTGTAAGAAAAAAATCCATCATTAAGCAAACAGTTGCTTATGGCCAAAATAGTAGTTCGTTATTGGAGTCCATAATCTATAATAATGCTTCCCCCATAGAAAATGTCACATGAAAATCCACCGACATATTTGTTTAGAACTGTTTTAGACTCTTTAACTGATGGACTGGAGTCGTGTAGATTACTTGTGGATTATTGTGATGTTTTAAGCTGTTTGAACTCTCATTCCGACGGCACACATTCACTGCAGTGGATTCGCTGGTGAGCAACTGTAAGGTTAAATTTTTCCAAATCTGCTCCCATGATGAAATAAACATCTTGGATGGCCTGAATGAGTACATTTTCAGCAAATTTTCATTTTTACTTGAACTACTTTGTTAACAAAGACAGTTACAGGAAGTCTCAATGTCCATGATTTCATTATACAACTTGTATTTTTAAAAGTAACTGTTTTTCACTTTCACTTCTATAAAATCAAAAAACGAAACAACAAACATTTCAAGCCCAGTCTTGCCTTTTCAGCCACATGAGGGCAAGTGTTGCTCCTACTTTTGGCCACTCAGTTCCATGCATCTCCTTCTCTGCTTCCAAAATGTGCTGCAGGGTTTTAAACCTGGTAGGGTTGGTGTCATAGACAGCCTTGATTTTCTGTGAGAAAAAGCAGAGATGGGTGGAGTTATGGTTGTAAATGTTATATTGTTCAATGCTTGTCAACCGTGCATGTCACGTGGTGAACTTACAGTGATGTTACCCACAATATCAGCTTTGATGGGGGAAAAAATAGTAGAGCCGAGGCAATCTAAGAGGAGATAAAGAGAACAGATGAGTAATTTTGCATACATACACATTTTATTAACACTTATGCAATTTGCATGTATTTGAAGTGTTGTCTGAAAAGGTTGCCTCGCAACCTACTGTACACATGAAAAGTAGATTATGTTATACACATGTGTGAATGAAACATTCTTTCACAGAGCTGTGAGGTAATCCTCTTTTTAACATATTAGAATGCACAGGAATGTAGCAGATACACGGTAAAAGAACTGCCACTTTTGATCCCTTAGAACTTTGAGTGAACTCTGACATTACCGCCTTAAAAAAAAAAGAGCTCTGAATAATTAACTGTGCTTAGAGAGCATGACAGATTTCTGAAAGCACCCATGCGGTTCATTAAAGTTTCAGTACCACCCATTATCATGCTGAGACCAAATGTATTGCGCATCTGATAATGAAATAAACACCTGTGGAAATAGAAACACGCTGAATCACTTCCGTTTCCATTCCTGCAAACAGTAAAAACTGTACATGCTTTAACAATTTTTGTATTAGAGTTCTGGATTTAAACAAAAAACAGTTTGATTATGATTTACTGTGGGTTGTTTGCATGCATGCACTGCCTAACTGTGTAAACATAACATGCCCCTTCAAATTTACACCTCTTTGTGTGGGTTACTCATACCGATTCATTCCTATTTAAACTGAGCAAATTACATTTTAAATGCAACTCGTAAAAACCCAGATCTTTATTTATTAGGTTGCAGGTCTAATAGGTAAAAAAAAAGCATCAATATTAAATTGTGGCTTATACTGGACGACTTAATTATTTTCATGTTATGACCATTAATAAATGTACAATATTAAAATCATTTACTATTTTGCCTAAACAAATAAAAAATAAAAAACTAGCAACAAAAATCAAAAGTGAATTTAGTATTAATCGTGATTAATTGCATTCAAAATACATGTTTATGTTTACATACTATATGTGTGTTTACTGTGTATACGTATTATGTAATATGTATGTAACATAAATACACACATACATGCATATATTTAACAAATATTTCTATGTATATATATAGGCTACACTTGTATGTAATTTAGATTATATATAATTATATACATGTATGTGTGTGTATTTTTATATACATAATAAATATACACAGTACACACACATAGAATGTAAACATAAACTTTTATTTTGGATGTGATTAATCGTGATGTGATTAAGCTCTAGAATTTAAGCATCACAACATTATAATGTACAGTATGTAAAATGGATATTCAATTTAGGATTTGCTAAATATTAATAGTGTTATCAGCATTTTTAAATATTAACTTTTAAATATTGACATCATTAAAGATAATCTAAATGTAAAAATACAGGAAATGAACATGCACAATTAGAGATCTAATGTCGGCCAATATAAATCAAAATATTGACCGATATTGATAAAATGAAGGGTATGTTTACATTTGTAGTTCGCTTCTCTTGTTTGCTTGTTTTTTGTTTGCTTTTTTGGTTCAGACCAAAAAAGTAAATAATACATTTAGTCGTGCACTTAATGCTCACACTGGATAAAGTGTGAAAGGATAAAGTCACAACCTGATTACACAGCTTTTATGACGTATATTTTGCAAACTGTGTGCAGGGCTAAATCCACTTGTTGAATGTGAGTACATATGATGGTACTTTTACTAGCTGAGAACTCACAAAAAGCTTATAAAATATTTAAAAGAAGTTAAAACAGCAAACAGAGACTGCAGTTTCAACACCTATAACAAACTAATATGACGGGTTCATTTTGCTAGTCATAGCTCATGTGATGAGAAGTAGTGCTGTGCCACGATTAATCGTGATTAATCGCATCCAAAATTAAGGTTTTTGTTTCATATACATAATATATGTATGTGTACTGTGTATATTTATTTATTACGTACATATAAATACACACACATGCATGAATATATTTAAGAAAAATATGTTGTTTATATATTAAATATATTTATATATAATATTAATCATATCAATAAAAATATATACTGTATGTGTGTGTAGTAACATATACATAATAAATATACACAGTACACACACTTATATTATGTAAACGAAAACTTTATTTTGGATTATCGCAATTAATCGTTGCACAGCACTAATGAGAAGAGAATGCTTTTGGTTTATTTAAATGTCTTTGATCCGTGACGCATTCACATATCAGTCGAACCACACCAGAGTTTGTTTAGAAGCCTGAAAAGGTGGGTATTGATCCACTTGCTTGGTTATTTAGATGAACCGTACTAACAGAGCAAGTGTAACTGAGTTCGTTTTAATCAAATTAAACTTGCCAAGTGTGAACACACTAAAAATGGCACCAAGAAAACCAGGACTGCCACTGGTGCCCCTCACGAAAATGGATGTATAACATACCTGCACACCAACATTTTATCTAACCCCCATACAATCAAAATGCCTGAACGAGAAAAGCCTTAGAAAGTGATACACGTTCCTCAAGTGAGAGTAGAATTTCCCAACACAGAATTGATATGTTCAGCGTTGTAGGGTTCAAAGCAGCATAGCCGGAAAGCATATCGGAAAGATCTGGGTCATCAGCATTTTGTACTATTAGGAAAAGAAGCTTCTCTGGTTACAGATGACTCTAAACAGCTCCGAGTCTGCTTACACTCCATTTTTTCCACTGTGAATGCATGCCTTATAATTACAGAAAACCCACACACACATTCACTCACATGTTTAACAATGGCAGCCCTCCCTCTTGGTCTTTCTGGTGTTGGTACTCCACACAGGGCTTTTTGTGATAAAGTGTGAATACTAAACAAGAGCTGGGAAGCCTAATTGTCTTTCTGTGGGAGTTAGCGACATCCACAACGACCAGTGTCCCCAGTCACCTTATGACATCACACAATCATAAATACATCTCCAATCATAGCCTGCCATAAAAAAAAGAGTTTGAGGTTAAGTGCCTGTATCATGCATTCATATCACTCATAGATTTTTAACTGTGGACCTGGAGCTTCTTTACGAAAAATCAGTGGGGTCCAAAAGTCTGAGATCACTAGTGAGGTTTTTTTTTAACTTTACCTTTTATTCACATTATTGCTATTTCTAATGAAAATGTTCGATATTAGAAATTAGAAGACTTCACAAACAATTTAATATTCATCAATGTCAATTTAATCAGTGAACTAAAATACAGTAGAATCAAAAATACATCATATTAGATTTAAATCAAATTTTAAAAATCCATTTTAGATTTAAATATTCTCTCAAAAAAATCCAAAAAAATTGTTCATTTACATTTTAATTAAGATTTTAAATCCTAAGTTTTAATGCGGTCCTTAGACTTCTCAGCCACACTTGTTGCTATGAGGTTTGGTTTATTCTCTCTCCATCATATCTACTTTTTTTTTACAATTATGGCAAGAAAATGAGCCTTTTAGTGGTGGCTGAAAAAAGTACATCAAGAGCTAATGTGAACACTGCAGGCTTGGCGTTTCAAGTGGCAAATTCATTTCAAGCGCATTTTTCATATTAATACCAAATGAGGCTTTGAACAAAGATGGTCTGATGTTTCTTTCCACCAGTGAATAGAGCAGGGCAACTCAACACCATGCTAATCAATTTTCTCAACTTCCAAAATCGAGGGCAGCAGATTAAATTATGCATGCAATAGGTTTGTGGCCTTCTTTGTGAAAAGAAATTTGAGCCAAAAAAAGATTAGTCCTCAAAAGCAAACAATGGCTTCTACTTGACAGCTAGGCTTTGTTAGACTACACTAACAACTTCAGCAGAACACTGAAGATCTTGATCAGGAGTGGAAAATCTCACCCCTGATCAAGGAGCTGGAATATCCCAGAAAATCAGATGACATCAGACTACTGATTGCTGTAACAACATGTGTATAATTATGTAACTGAATCAGTTTAAAACTCTTGTTCTATAAACATGCATGCATTTTGAAAATTACATTCTGCACTTATCGATGAGGGAGGGAATACAAACAAACATTAGCTATTTTATAATTTGCATAGTGAAATAGATCAAATAACTTTTTGACGACTTGAACAAGTTGAACATTGAAAACTTTAAAACCTCAAAATATTGTTCTAAAGCTCATTTTAAGCCCAACGCATCAGGCCGTTTCATGACAGCACAGAGTTCATGCTCAAATCTGAGCCGAAACTATGAGAGATGACGAAAGAACCTACCGAAGAAAGGAGGAAGGTGAGACACCGCCTCGAGAAACGGCCGGGTTTCCACTTGTTTGTCGGCTGGAAGTTGCCGGAACTGGTGCTCCATTAGAAGAGCCATGATTGCCTAAACTGGGCGCAAGTGACTTTTTTTTGCCTACAACATAAGACGAAGGCAATACAGCAGAAATGAAAACAGAACCCGGAACTACCGCTGGACAGACAGACACAGCGTTTACTATTTCACTTCTCCTACCAGCGCTGCACTGCACAGCTGGACTGCCCCCTGCTCCGCCCCTTTATGCAAATATATGCAGACTCATAGCGGAAACGTTAAATATGTGGCTGAGGAGCAGCCAATCACATCACAGGGGGCGGGGCACAAGCTAATAATATATTCTTTTCAGTGCCGCTTTTTTTTTCTGAAACTAAGAAACTATTCCCACCATTAAAATAGATTTATCTATTTATAGTAAAAAATTAATTCAGGGATCTAAAACTAATTTGTTCAGTACACTGATCATTTATGGAGGTTATAGGCCTCTGTTTATGACTCTGTTATCACTTGAAACTTATCCACTTCGTTTGATTTTCCCAGACCTATGGACCCATTTCACATTTCCAGTTTTCTCAGAAGCAGAAGTTGTCATAGATAAACTTCTACAGCAGTGAAAAGGAAACTACACTACCCGTCAAAAGTTTTTGAACAGAAAGATTTTTTTTATGTTTTCTGAAGAATTCTCTTCTGCTCAACAAGCCTGCATTTATTTGATCCAAAATACAGCAAAAGCAGTAATATTGTGAAATATTTTTACTATTTAAAATAACTGCTTTCTATTTGAAAATATTAACCTGAAAACCTGAAAAAAAATTCTACTAAGCTGTTTTTAACATAATAATAATAATAATGTGCTTTTTGAGCAGCAAATCAGAATATAAGAATGATTTCTGAAGGTTCATGTGACTGAAGCAATGATGATAAAAATTCAGCTTTGAAATCACAGGAATAAATTACATTTTAAACATATATTCAAATAGAAAACAGTTATTTTAAATAGTAAAAATATTTGAAAATGTTACTGCTGTTGCTGTACTTTGGACCAAAAAAATGAAGGTTTGCTTTAAAAAACATTAAAAATCTTACTGTTCAAAAACTTTTGACTGGTAGTGTACCTCAAATATATTTGTGTGTTCCCATTTTCTCAAATAGCAAAAGAAAAACTCCACTAAGTGTGTTTACGATTTTCAAAAAGAGGAAAAAAACAGTATGAGATTGATAACGGCAGTCAGTAGTAGTAAAGTCACTCCCTTTTTTTGTAATCTGGTGCAAAGGTACTATAATGCACTGTATGGTGTACATGTATTTTTTAAAACATCAGAAAATAAAAAGCTTTGTAGGATTTAAAATCCTGATGATCACTGAAACCCATGTAAAAAGGGTCTATTTATAATTAAGCAAAATGTGAAGTACAATATTGAACAACAAGCTCTTTGTAGATGTCACTTCTCTTATTGAGGTTTAGCTTTAGGCGTAGTAAAAGGTTCAGTTTGGCTGATAATTTAATACACAACTAATCCATCATCTACAAGTGTTTTTCTCTTTAAAGAAAGTTAAGAATTAAACATAATGTGCCTTAGTTTCACAATTGCTTCTTGGTGGATTATTTGAAAGCAATAACAATCAAACACAGCTCTGGTTTGAGTCTTTGCTGAATGTTTAGGGGCTTCATTTTGTTAATAATTAAAACATCCTTTACCCTGTTACTGACATTAAAGGTTTAAGCGGGGAGTCTTTCTGATGACGATTAGGCACGATTATCTGATCAGCATTAAACATTCACATGCAATGTTTAATTCATCCACCAGTAGGCTTAACCCACAATGATCCAGAAAGTCATGTCATTCTCTCTTTATTAATACTGCCACCAGATTTCCTTCTTTAACTCACACCTCAGCTGACTGCACATTTTTAATCAATATTTAATCTTCTGAAGTAGAGTGTTAGACACTGCTGCCACCTTCACTGCAGATCTTGATCACGTTTGGAACACCCCTGACATCCTTCTGAATATTACAGAAAGCCCAGCACACCTGAATGATAAGTATTTTAATAACTTTTGATACTTTCTGAAACTTAAGCATGTGCAGTTGTGTTATAAAATGCCATTGATACAAACATCTCATATAATTTAAAAGTTACTTTGTTGTTGACCTATTTGACCTTTTGAATTTTATGCAATGCTGATTTGGGGTTTTGGCAGCTATTTATGCACTAACAACTTTTGTGTAAAGAAATCACTGTGGTATTCTTATTCTGTGAAGACCATTATTTTGCTAATTCATCAAGAAAAGCCTTACATTTATAGGCCTACTCTTATTTTATTTTTTATCTAAAGTAGTATCCACCTTATTTTTCCCATAAGAACGGGTGCAGCCATTTGTACATTTTTTGGGTCTGGCTTCCAGTCTCATCCACTTCCAGCTATCATTTGCTGCTTGATATCGCAAACTGGTGTGTCCTACCATATTATTTTAATGTATTATCTTAATTATGAAAACACTGGTTTGTAGTGCAAACTGTTTTACCGTTTACTGCACTTCGATATTCTTCTCGTTGTTTCCCTATGGTGGGTTATGAACCGAACGTCTGACACATTACCAGAAAACAGCTTACTTCCGCATTGAAAAATAAGGTGGATAGAAATCCACAACTTATCCACTTGACGAAATCGCTTCGCTCTGTCAATTCAGACTTGTTTGTACCTCACTACTCGCCGTAGGTAACCAGGAAGTAGCGCCGTAACCAAGTGGAACGCTTCCCTTTTTTGTTTTGTTTAGCGTCCGCTGTTGTTAACGGCTTTCCTCTTAACTACCGTTTTGTTTTCATATTAATCATTTGAATCAGGATAGGACCAGAAGTTAATCGCCTCAGTGCACTAAATTCAAAGCTTTCAAACGAAGTTAGCAAGCAGAGCCTCATTTATGTATTTCGCACTGCCAGCGATTACAAAACGCTTCAGTTGCAGCATTAGCGCATGTCATTTTCAATATTGTTTTTTATAATAACAGCGTTTTGTGAATTAAAATCCAATAATTTTAGGTCAAGGTCTATCTTAAACGTCCGGTTAGAAATAACGTTTAGCTACTTTACTTCTAACCGCAGACTGGGTAAGCAGTAACGTTAGATCCATGGCTTTACCGACGCTTTCAGCTCAGTGGCCGGGTCGTCTACGGGCTCTGGAGAGGCAGCTGGTGCGGCAGCGGGAGCACGAGGCTCGCTGGAGGCAGCAGTGGGAGCTGCACTCTCAGTACTTCAGAGAGCAGGAGGTCCGCAGCAGCAAACAGGCGCAGTGGAGCTCACGGCAGTCCTTCCAGCGCAGGTACTGATGCTGAATCTGTCTGGCTCCGATGATGAATTTGTTTCATTATTCCTTTTGTTTGTCGTAGCTTATAAACAAAGTTTATAACGGAGAACACTTCAGCACACATTATGGCTTGTTCTGGAATCAGTCTGTGTGACGCTCTATGTGACAAATTTCCCGCCAAGTTTTCATCATCAAGACATCAGGTCAAACATTTCTGTTATTGCTGAACAGAGACTTGAATAACAAAATTATATATGTATGTATGTGTATGAATATACATAGTATACATACATATTCATACATAATTATACATATAATTACACTACCAGTCAAAGATTTTTAATGTTTTTTAAAGTCTCTTCTGCTCACCAAGTCTGCATTTATTTTATCTAAAATACAGCAAAAACAATAACATTTTGAAATATTTTTACTATTTAACTGCTTTCTGTTTGCATATATTTTAAAATGTAATTTATTCCTGTGATCAAAGCTAAATTTTCAGCATCATTACACCAGTCTTCAGTGTCACATGATCCTATTGAAATCATTCGAATATGCTAATTTGCTGTTCAACAAACATTTTATTATTATTATTAATAATTTTAATCATTTCAATTTTAATATTTTTTAAACAGTTGAGTACATTTTTTGCAGGATTCTTCGATGAATAGAAAGATCCGAAGATCAGAATTTATCTGAGCTTTTGTAGCTTTTGTAACATTATACACTATACCATTCAAAAGCTTGGAGTCAGTGTAATTTTGTTTGGATAATATATATAATAAGATTTCTATTTCAGATAAATGCTGTTCTTCTGAACTTTCTATTCATCAGTGAAATCTGAAAGCATTCTACTCACTTGTTTTCAACATACTGATAATAATAAATGTTTTTGAGCAGCAAGTCAGAATATTCTTGTGGATCAGGATCATGTGACTGGAGTAATGATGCTAAAAATTCAGCTTTGAAATCACAAATATATGCAAATAGAAAACAGTCATTTTAAATAGTAAAAGTGTTTTAAACTTTTACTTTTTTTTGTTTTACTTTGAATCAAATAAATGCAGGCTTGGTGAGCAGAAGAGACTTCTTGAAAAAACATTAAAATCTTACTGTCCAAAATCTTTTGACTG
>JAHKKF010513134.1:0-13766 GCA_019740295.1 Labeo calbasu
AGGAACAACCCCTTAGAATGAGATGATTTTTTGCTGAGCTCATTTTGACAAGGTAAAAAGGGTGTTGTTTTACAAAACCATTGAGAATTTTTAATCAAGTATATTAGAGACTTTTTATTAAGACCCTAAAGAATCATATCAGCTTGTGGAAAATGGGCATCTGATGACCCCTTTAAGAAAATCAAACTATCAGTATCAGCTGATATCATCCTGAATAATCGGCTGTCGGTATCGGTGCATCTCTATTTCTGATTATTATCAACATTGAAAACAGCTGTGCTGCCCAATGTTTTTGTGGAAACAGTCATACGTTTTATTTTTTAGGATTCGCAGATGAATAGAAAGTACAGAAGAACAGCATTTATTTGACACAGTGATGTGAGTGTGTGTTGGTCAGTGTTATTTTTATGTTTTCTACACACTGGACATGATTTCGGTGCGGTTTCACAGATAAATACTGCAGTGCTAATGAATCCAGCTCATCGGTGAACACATCGAGCACTGATTAATGATCCGTTCACATGTGAGGGTCACATCAGTCTCTTTGGGTCACAGACATCACTGTGTCTGGTTCGTGTTAGTTGTTGTGGTTTTTGCTGTACTGTTTAAAGGGTCAAACACGCTGATGGAAGCCATATGTGAGTTAAGTATCAGAATAATGAAACGCTTTCATCTCCTGGTTTGTCCTTGAATAGATCCGCTGTAGAGCATCACAACTATTGATTCCTTCATTGATGGGTCTGTGTGTGTGTGTGTGTGTGTACCTACTTAACTAGACAAATTTGTACCCAGGAAATGAGCTAAACCTGACAAAATCTAACAAAACCTCCATTTGAGGACATCCTCATTTGCAGTATAAACATAAGGTAAATAAAGTGTTTAAAATTAAGTTTTCTGTTCGAGTTATTGTATTGGGTATTTACTGTATAACTAGCTGTATGAAAAAAAAGTGATATGAAAAAAGTGGTAAGTAAATGTGTGTGTTTGAGGTTTTACTCTCATTGTGTAACTAAATGTCCTCATAATGACATCAAATCTGAATTCTTCATCAGCAGACAGACTCAACAAGGAAACATGATAAATAATTAAAATGTACAAGTGCTAAAAGGTTTGTGGGAGAGTTTAGAGGAAACATCATCAGCTCAACCATTTAACAAGTTCGCTGTGTATTGTAATAAGCTGTAGTATCGTGCCGTGCGTCTGCAGCGTAGAAATGCCGAAAGGGCTGCGAGTAGAGAATAAAAAATTATTAGTTCGGCGTAAAACAATAGAAGTGAATGAAAGTCTATAATATATAAGTGTGCGTGTGTGTTAATACTACGTCTGCACTGCAATTAAAAATAAATAAAAATTCATTCTTAATGAGAATCTTCCAGTAAAACTGGTAAATGTTCAAACATCTTCAAATCAGGTTCATCCGCTGACTGTTTGTGCTCGAGAGACTCGACAAAACGTGACCATTACACGATCCATAGGAAATACAATCGCATCCGTGAACCCAGTATGAGCGTGAGATGTTTAGATGTTGAGCGTGTAGCGGTGAGACAGACGGGTTGTGCGGTGAGACGGCTGGAAGTGCAGCAGGAAGCGAGCGCCGCAGAGCTGGAGAGGTCGTGCTGTTCTCTTTTATGTAGCAGCAGCAGCAGCAGCAGCGTCTGAGGCGGCCAGCGGCTCTATTGATTGTCTGAGGCTTATGTTTTATTGAAGAGAGAGCGTGCGCGAGCGCGTCTGGTCTTCATCCTCACTAACTCAGTCTTCCTCCTGCTTCGGCCTGCTCTCGCTCTCGCTCTCGCCTTTCTTTTCTATTATTTGCAGTGTGGGTTTTTTTGGGTTCTCTCTTGAATCCCGTCATCCATCTCCTCTAATCTCTGTCTGTCTCTCTCTCGAGGCTGCTCTAATCATCTGTCTCACAGCATCTGATATCAGACGAGTGGTTAGTTTAGCTGTTTATCTCTCATCCCTCCAGAGACGAGAGGCTGTTTCTCTGATTCACTCAGAGCTGTTTGTGTCGTCCAGATTAATATCAGACCGAAGCGCTCGATCCTCCGCCAGCGGGACGCCGATGTCACGTGACCTCGCGGCAGACGCGCGCACGAACCGATTCGTAGATCCGGGAGTGAACGTTTGTTCGGAGTGCAGCGTTTCACTAATCTGAGTGCGAGCGACTGAACGAGCCCCGTCAAAATATAACTGTGCAAATGTGACCGATGACATCGAGTAATGCAGTGACACAAGAATGCCATTGAAACGCATTATTATTAGTCTGTTATTGTCTTTTTGTCTATTCTCAGTCGTCCACACGGCCCAAAATAAGGCCGTGTACGACGACGATAGCGCGTTCCGGCGACGCGTCCTGCTGAAACCTTTCGTTCGTCTGGGAGCTGCGGCGTTTCAGCAGGGCTCGTGGTGAGAAAGAGAAAAGCGGCGACTTCATAACGGTGCCAGTAGAGACGTCTTTGTCGTCTCTATAATGGAGAATTCTCCCTCTGGAACCAATTTACCGTTCCGGACCCTTCCAGCGGCCGCGGCGGCTCCCGCCGTCTCTTTACAGGTGTGTTAAGCATCTTTCAGACGCCCCAGCGGACCTTTATTAGCCCCAGAACTGCGGCTGTAAACCTGAAAACTGCATCTGTGAGGTTCACCTGCTATTACTCTTGAAGAGGAGAAAAGTTACCGAAAACAAGAAGCGGGAGTGAATTTCTTTCCTGGTAATTGGCAGCGGGGATCGACAAATCTCTGTTTGCCGTCTCTGCATGCGGTGTCACGCGTGAGTCGACAGGCCTGCGTTCGGAGCCCGAGTGTGTAAACAGTTCACGCCGTTTGATTAAATGTCAGGCGAGGCGTCCGCGTCCACTCATTAACCTCGCCGGTCGATGCGTAACCTTCTCACTCATTCATCAGCTGTGAGCGCGTTAGCCGCGCCTGCGGGCCGCTTGACCTCGTGCGTGAGAAACACTCGCTCGGGTCCCCGTCAAGACGACGAGCGCTGAAACGCACCAGCGGAAACACCCGTAGCGGCGAGTCATAACGAATGCGAGCGCGACCTCCCTCGAGGACGGGTGCGACCCAATGATCAGAAACGGCCAGATTGTTCCCACAATTATTTGACATTATTTGACAAAAAGCATTAAACAGTACATTTTTGGTCTGCCTCAGCTGTCTATTAGCGCTCGTCAATATCAAAATGATTACATTAACCAATCAGTTTGAAGTAGGCGGGGCTTTACTACAGAAACACAACACGAATTCCAGCGCAACGCTTCAGATTTAACAGTGAAAAAATGGAAGGTTTTTGTCAAACGATGCCATTTTGAATTGAAAATACAGATTGAGTCATTTGTGTGATTCATGTAATTCATAACTGAATGTGACCAGACAAATATTTTTGATTTGAGTTTTCATCATATGAATAGGAGGGAATGGGTGCATTTTTTTAAAGAAAAATACTATTTGCAAGCAGTTCAAATTTATTTCTTTACATTCTTGTTCTTTGTTCTTCTTTATTCCTCTAAAATCATTTAAATGCTTTATGTATCTAAAACACATTACCACTGGGTTTCGTCAGTGCTTTGGTAAATAATATAAAATAATTTTGTAGGACTTTTTAGTTTAACTCAATAATCTGAATAATAACATATCCACATTTAATAAAACTAAAACAATAAAATTAGAGAGAAAATATATTAATATTAAATATCAATAAGTATTTTTTATTTATTTCTATGCAACAGAATCATATATATATATATATATATATATATATTTGTTTTTTTGTTTTGTTTTTTTTTATTATAGTCCTACAAAGCTGTTATTATCAGAGCATAGTGTCATGAGAGAAATAATGCGGCCGAAATTTCACTGCATCTTTAATCATCATCATCATCATCATCATGTGATTATATGAGGATTATATTCAGCTGCAGATCTGGTTTTCTTTCACTAGAACCAGAGCAAAACCTCACAGACCAGCATCACTAACCGCACCATCATCATCATTAATGATAATACGGCTAATTTCCACTAATCACCATCGGTGCCAATGCTAAAACTGTCAGTGATGCTCGTACAGTCAGAGAACAGTCAGCTGTCATTACAGATGTGTAAATGAGCACATCTGCTGTCTCATATTCACTGTTGCTCTGTAAATGTCTTTCTCTGTTATTGTGTGTTTTTATTTTCCAGCGTGAGTCTCAGTGAAACACAGTTTGTGTGTTTGTACATCAATGAGAGCTGAACATAATGAAGATCTACTGACCAGCCTCACCCTCATAACACAGATCATCATAAACGCTAACACTAGTGTCTCTGTTATCACTAATACTGTCATCACTGCACTGCTGATGCTGCTAACAGTGTGTGTGTGTGTGTGTGTGTGTCAGCAGCTCTTGCGTCTCGTTTTATTGCGGTGTGAAATTTCCCACACACAGAGAGAATCGTTGTGTCCGTCTAGAGACTGATGATATTAATAAACCCTTCAGAATAATTACACACACGCACGCACGCATACCTGTGGGTTTATGATTGTGTGTGTGTGTGTGTGTGAGCTCTGGTGCAAATGGAAATAGTGTGTAACTGTAGTAACTGTTCATTTCGATAAGGCAGGCTTAACCAGAACAGAATAAAGGTTTGTATAGCCGACCGCCAGCAGCGGCACTGCCAGGATTTGAGTGTGTGTGTGTGTGTGTGTGTGTGTTTCTGCCTGTAGAGGAAAACCTGAAGTAATCCTATTTGTCAAGATCACAGGTATGAAGTGAGCTGCCACCTGGCCTCAAGAGAACCGCGAGTGTGTGTGTGGTTTTAAGCTGTAGTGATCGTGTGTGTCGTGATCACGTGTGTAAATGTTTAAGATCACAGATGTGTTGACGGTGTCTGTGTAGGTTAATAAAAGGATTCTAATTAACAACAGTAATTTTGTTATTTAAAAAAGGTTCTGTTTTTATGCTGAACATGCAATACACATACAAACTGTGTGTCTGATGGCGGTCGGGTTCTGATCATGTGCTTTATATGATCTTAAAAAGCTTTGAGCCCAAATATTAGTGCACGTAACTTGCCGCAAGCAAGAATGGATCATTTACCTCAGATATATCTATGATAAAAAGTATGTATTTTTAATCGCGTCAAAATAGTTTAATTTGTATTCATTTGATTACGTACAGCACTTACAGACAGACTCCGCCCACGCGCTGCTCTGATTGGCTGTGAATGATCGCCTGGTTTGGAAACACTGTACGTTTGCTGCTGCTGTAAACCAGTCAGTAATTCAGATGCTCCGGCACATTGACAATAGTAAAAACACTGGAAAATGTTAAGGAGTAGTAATGTGGAAAAACAAAAATAATTATTGCACGTGTGCAGTCTATGGATCATTTCAGCAGATATTATCAGAAACACATTGATACAGTTCTTTCAAAAGAATCTGAATCACATTGATTCATTCACCAGTGCTTTGATTGGCTAGAGGAACTGACTCATTGGTTCATGTTGTCTGCGTTTGAGCGTCAGAACTGGTTTTGAACACCGTTCGTCCTTCAGCTCTGGTGTTTATTAAAGGACGGCCCTGGTCTGTTTCAGCGGATGTGCAGTATGTATGGCATTTAACGTTATAAGATATTAACAGACTCGTAGCACACATTAACTGTATTTCCAGGGAAACTTATTGAGCTGACGAATCTGAATCCTAACTTTTGTGTATAATAAGCAGTAATATTTCAGTCAGGACCGTTGCTGACGGCACTCGTGTGATGAAACGACTCGTCTGTGGAAATACGGCCCGGTGTTCATATGAAGGTGTTTTCCATATTCACGGTCGCTTGTATGTTGAATCGTGCATTGCTTGTGTTTGAGGGTTGATGGAAACGTCTGTAAACACATCATTTATGCCGTTTGTACTGTAGCGCTGCTGGCACGTGGAGGTGGACGATCATGTGATGTGACGTGTGCCGCGTGTTTCAGCATCCGTGTGAAGCTCTAAAAGTGTTTCAGCACAGATGAAAGATTCGTTCAGTCTATTGGCAGCTGCAGCATCTATTTCTGTTTTAGCAGCGATTCTTACGTACCTGCTGTTCGCTGCACACAAAGCGCTGTGTGTGTGTGTGTGTGTGTGTGTGTGTGTGTGTGTGTGTAGAGATGGAGGAAAGAAAGCGTATCTCTTTCAAGTCGTTCCGAAGACGAGCAGGCTCGTGTGAAGCCAGAGATTCTTCTGGTGTTTCTGTTAATTAGGAGCATCACATGAGGAGTCAATAAAAGACTGTCTGTGATATTCGTATGAACGTGTGAGTTATTGTGAGGTGTGAGTGGCGGCACATTACGTTTGATTAAAGAGGCAGACGGGTGAACGTTCACTTCATCCAGTTCAGCGTTTCCCCTAATTAACGTCAGGCATCTGGAGCCGCGGCGCTTCTCTGAGGCCTCCGGAGCCGCTCGCTGGAGCCTTTAACGCACGTGTGAAGCGTGTTGTGTAAACTACTTAAGATGGAGGACAGATGGAATTCATTAATTCAGAATTTGCAAATGAAGCCGCATAAAAGTTGCTGCCAATTATTTCCACTCAGAGACTTTCTCTCTGTCACGCTCTTCTGAGGAGGCAGCAGCTAAAACACACACACACACACACACACACACACACACACGCTTCAGGATCTGTGTGGAGGTTCACCTTCATCTGTGCACTGCAGTCAGGAATGTTCCTTCAGCTCCAACTCTGAGCCGAAAAACCTCCAGCGGAAACACGCATCCATCACATGACCAATCACATGTGAAATAACAGTATTTGCACACAATAATCACCATGATCACTGTCGATCGTTTCTCCTGCAGCGACTGTACGTTCTTATAGTTTCTCCAGCGGCTTTATTTTCACCTGTCTGTAATAAAACGGTTTGATTCACAAATATGAATTGATCTGTTTACTGCCAGGTATGAAGTAAATAACTCACTCACATTCATGAGTTTTCTCCGCGTCTGTGTTTCCAGCTAACAGGGAACGTTTGTGATGATTTCACTTGACGAACGTTCTCATAACATTCTGAGAACAACATTCTTGAAACATGAATGTTGATATTTGCTGAATGTTAAAGGGGTCGTCAGATGCAAAACTTATTTTTACATGTTGCTTGAACATAAATGTGTGTTGGCAGTGTGTGAACACAACCACCCTATTATGATAAAAATCCACCCGGTGGTATTTTTGTCATCTTTAGAGGTAAAATCCCCTTTTTCAAACCAGGCCATTCTCAGCTTCTTGTCGGTGTGACGTCACACAAACCAAGGCCGAATGACATGAGCGTCTTACCTTAGACCCGCCCTGACTGAGCTGTGACAGTCCAACCGCCGTTACTCCGGTGCAGGACAGGACTGTCTCCGATTGAGCGATTGAGGTGTTGTGTTGTTGGATGTAATAATGATCATAGCGGTCGTCATTTACTCCGACATCTGAGCTGCCGAAGACGCAGAGGATTAACGTTACTAACGTTTTTTAAAGGAAATGCGCCCGGCGATTTACAGAAGTGCACGTATGTTTGCGCAAATCATTTGTGATGCAGTTTCACCTACAGCAGCAGGGTTTTTATGCATCTTTGCAAATTTTCAATTTAACATTTTAAGCGATCACAGAGAGACGCGTCTCTGACGGACAAATAGCCTACAAAAGTATTCGTTTGGTAGCTTTAACAATGATCAGTACATGATTTTTACAGTGGAGACAGATGCACCGATCGACCGGACATTTTTCAACCGGTCTCTTGTTCTGGGCTTGCACACAAACTGCATGCGATCTTCTTTCAAAATGTCATGTGTGTAGAAATATGACAAACTCTCTCTTGGCGTTCACAGAGGCCAAAGACGCTAAAGACGAACGCAAAGAGAAAAAAATACTGTAGCAGGCAGAGCAAGATCACAGAGTGCAATGCGCGAAATATTATCCTAAATATTGAAACTGTGGTTTATGAGAGTGTATCTGTGAGGGGAACTGACTGTTTTCATGGCGTTTTCTTTTCATTTGCCCATGTATGATGTATTTAAGGTAGCGTTCGTAAGCTGCTTTGTTTACAGCGGTAACCATAGAAACGTAATATCACTCTTTTTCCGTAAGCGCCACCTGCTGACAAACACTGAGTTTGCGCTCTTTCAGCCTGTCTGCTGTTTTTCCCTAAGGCATCTTGTCTTTTTTAATAAAATATTAATAATAATTACATTTTTTTTTAACAAACAAATAATGTTTGGACTTTGGTTGGGCTAATAGGTTAGGTGTGGTATTGAAATTGGAATCGAGAATTGTACAATTTTTAAATGTAAAATTTTGGTGTCACATAAGCTTATTTATTCAAATAAAAGATAACATGAGTCAAAAACAATCATAACAGCAACTGTTTAACTTTTTTGTGGTAGGGCCAGTGAAAATTTTGACCGGGCAAGTAAAAATTTGAACCACTAACCCGACCGGGCCAGTAGAAAAAATCCTTAGCGTTGAGCCCTGCATTAAGACCCTAAAGAATCACATCAGCTGGTGGAAAATGGGCATCCGATGACCCCTTTAGCATTGATGGGATAGTTTACAAAAAAAATGTGTCATCATTTACTCCCCTCATGTCAATCCAAACCTGTACGTGTTTCTTCTGATGAGCAAAAAACAAAGATATTTTGGTTTCTGGTCCCTGTTGACTCGCACAGTTTGGAAAAAAACAGACTACCTTCAACTGTTTGATTCCTCGCATTCTTCAGAATATCTTCTTTTGTGCTCAGCAGAAGAAACCCATGTAGGTTTGGAATGACATGATGGTGAGTAAATGGTGACAGAATTGTCAGAATTTTTGGATGAACTGTCACTTTAACGTGATATTGTGAGTAGAAACAGGTTAGGAGAATGTTGACCTAACCGTTCTAATCGCAAGAAGAAAACTGGACATTTACTGATTTAGAAACATTGAAGTTCCCACAGTGTTTGGAGATCAAATTTGTTAGCGGGTGTTTTTGATACTGTAGATCAGGGGTGTCCCATCGTGCTCCTGTAGAGCTGAGCTCCAGCCCCATTAAAGCAGCTAATCGAGCTCTTACTAGGCATGGTAGAAACGTCCTGGCAGGTGTGTTTGGAGACGCCTGAGTTACACTGGATACTGTCACTGTGAGTCTGACACGAGCGTGAACCTGCCAGAGATCGTCTCTCATTCCTTTAATCGTGTCTAAATGCGGATGCGATCGTCTGCGTGGACTGATTTCTCCGGTGTGGATGTTGCGGGTGGATATGAATAAAGCATGAAGCGAGTGTGAGTTTGACAGGAGCGACGGCTGCAGATGAGGCGGAGATGGCATCCGTTATGAGCGGCGTCTACCAGCATATTTCCAGTGACAGTTCAATCTCACGGCCCGTATTTTTCACGAAGCGCTCCGTATAGGCGAGGACGTTAGCAAACGCCGAGATTTCTGGCCGCACGGGCTCGTTAGCGCCGCGTTCCTCGCCGACGTGAGCTGATGAATCTAAATGTTAATGCATTCAGAGACTGTGGTTAGAATCTGAAGAGCTTCACGTCTCGATGAGTCAAACCGCACAGCCTTGAGATTCCAGCCATATTTAAGCGAGTCGTTCATTATCTTCACTAACCCGCTTTTATCCGGCGAACATGTCCACCAGCTGTCGGCGAGATCCGCCCGCGTCTCCGACCGTAACCCCTGATCCCGTGCCGAGCTGTATATCTTCTCTTATCTCTCGGTAATCTCTCCACAATTAACCGCGCCGCTCCGGCGTGTTCTGCTCCGGCGCGATTGTCAGTCAGAACCCGGCGTTTCTCAAGTACATAATTGAGGAAAGTAAAGCGCTAAGCTCCGCCATTAGCCTCGCCGCAGCCAACGGCCTGTGAAATAGGCTCCACTTGACGGCGCGGAGACGCGCGGCACATCCATCTGGCCTCCGAGGGATCGGCGCGCTTCACGCTCGCCGCGGTAGAACATCTGGCCCGACGCGGAAGCTCCGGATGCTTCCCGAGGCTCTACGCCGGGTTGTCAGAGATCGCGTGCCGACGGAAAACTTCCAGGAGCGGCTCTGGGACGTGATTGAGCGTTTACACACTCGTATTGTTCACCAGAAAATGCCTCGTTGTCGGCCGTCTGTATGGATTGGCGCCGAACGCCGTGTTTCCATGGCAACAACATGATTTGAGCATTCAGTGCAGAATAATGCAGTGCAGCAGCAGCGTTCGGTGCCGCCGGTTATTAGAGCGTCTGCGTCTCTCCGTACTGGATCAACGGCGCTAAATGAGGCTCTTCACTGATCTGGCCGTTTGTCTGTCGTCAACGAGACTCATGAGCTTCCTGCTCTGATCCGACAGCGGCTTGTGTTTAATTACAGTGATCAGATGAACTGAGCGCTCGTGCGTGTGTGTGTGTGTGTGTGTGTTCGTGTACGTCACACAATGAACACAAACCTCATTCAGATGATACTGAGACACTTCACCTCATCAGCAGAACAACACACACACACACACACTCATCTCATAGACTTACATTGTTTTTCTCTGAGGTTAATGCTGTTGTCTCATGGTCTGACCTTTGACCCCTAGAGCAAAACAATACATTTATATACGCTCTTAAAAATAAAGGTTCTTTATGGGCATCGATGCCTCCGTGAGGAACATTTAACATCAACGGAATCTTTCCCGTCCACAAATGGTTCTTTATAATGGACAAAGATTTTTTGGATCATTGTAATGTTCTTTACATGATAAGAATTTTTTAATAACTCTTCATTTAGCGTAGTGGAATCATTTTTAGACTGTTCTTTCAAAGTAATGGACAAAGGTTCTTCCAATAACATTAACAGGATTCAGAATTCATTCAGGGTTTAGAATAATATTTCTTAAAACATTCGCACAAAAACATTATATTTCTTGTTGTTACTTTTTGTCAGAAAACATTCCAGTCTGTGAACATGATAGATCTGAGTGCTCCCTTAATGTTCACATAACAAAAACAAGGGGGTTTAAAAACATTTAGGAAATGACATTCAGAGAACGTTCAGAAATAACATTTTCATAACAAAAGAAATGTTAGGAAATCTTTCTTACCTGAGTTTTTCATTTCATGGCATCTGTGCCCTTTTGGAAACTTGGCAGTTGTCACAATATTTCACTACATTAGTAAGAGCATTTGGCCCTCACAAGTACAGTCACACACACACACACACACACACTTGTCTTTCTATAACTGTTGTGTAAAGCAGTGTGACACTCACAGTCGTGCCGCTGGTGTGAATATGTGTCATGTGATCATCTGCGGCCCAATCGGAGGCGTGATGATATTCAGATCAGCTGCTGCGATTCTCATCCTGAAGCGAGAAAAAACCAGAACACACACTGATTCTCTGGAGACGCAGAGGAAATGATTTGAGAAATCACACACACACACTTAGGCTGGTGGTGTGTCTTCCATCATCTCCTCTCGCGGCCAGCAGAAACGTTCATCTACAGACGTGAGCTCATGCTAACGCCAGCGCGGCGTGTGCGTCAGATCTCCGGGGCGTCTGTCATTCATTCGGGCGATAACACCTTCACTATAGCAGCCGCCGCCGCCGCTCCCACACGCCATCTGAGCGCCGCACATTAAGTCATTTCACCTGCGGCGGCGCATTTCCTGGGCGCAGGGAAAAGTGATGTGCAGAGACCTCGGACGAAATGAAAGGCATCCCTCACCGCAGCTGACAGCGGCACAAACTCGCACGCTCCGACACGGACAAACCGGATTTAACGCTCAGACGCTCGTCCGTCAGTCGAGCCGTAATCGCTGCGCAAAACAAAAGAGGAGCAGGATTCTCTGGCAGAGCCCTGGAATCGGGTTCCTCGAGAGCGCGCGAGGCGGCGCTGGGCCTCCGGGCGAACCGCACAGATGCCTGATGGGTAATCGATATCTTCGACCTTCTCTCTGTGTCTGTAGGCCGTTTGAGCTCAGCGACTCCCACCGCCTTTACTCTGAGTGTTGAGCCTCAGAGGAAACGGAAGAGGATTGGTGCTTCAGGTTCCTCCGTCGATGTGCGTCTGTGGCGGTTTCTCTTTTGTGCATTTTATATACTATTATAGTACTTTGTAATAATTTTAATGATCTTTTAGTTCTGCATTTTCATTTTAGTTGAAGTTTTCATATGACTAATTATTTCAGTTTTAGTATTTATTTCATTTAGGTGCCAGCACTCCTCAAAATAAAGCTTCCAAAAGGTCCTTTTCCCATCGATGTCATGAAATCACTATTTTGCCTCCCCAAATAACCTTTCAGTGTTCACTTCCTAAAAGAACCATTTTTAGTCCTAGTGTAAAGAACATTTCTTCCATGGCAACTCTCAGAAGATGTTATCATGGTAATGGATATGACAGTGTTAATGTATCTGGTCTTGGCGGAACAGATCTGCTACGCTGCCGCTGTTGGTTTATTGCTGTAGTTGTAGATTATTGCTGCTGCAAGCAAATACAGGAACTTGCTACTGCCAAAGCACATGGCGAGACATACTGCTGCTGCACAATAGCATACGAAATAACCCGTAGCAGATCTATACAGGTGGAGCTGGGGAAGGTGGAGGGTTTCAAAGGCTCAAGTAAACCATTTAAAGGTAAAGGTGCAAACTCATTGGCTGCGTACGCGACGTGAACCAGTCGGCTTGCGGTATAAGGCTGTGAAAGTCATCAGTTACGTTAACAACCCCTAGAGCAGGGTTCACCAGACCCGGTCCTGGAGGGCCGGTGTCCCTGCAGAGTTTAGCTCCAACCCTAATCAAACACACCTGAACCAGCTAATCAAGGTCTTACTAGGTATACTTGAAACTTCCAGACAGGTGTGTTGAGGAAAGTTGGAGGTAAACTCTGCAGGACACCGGCCCTCCAGGAACAAGTTTGGTGACCCCTGCCCTAGAGTTTCATGAAAGAAATAGGCATTTTAATCATCTAAAGGACCTTTTTCCTCTATAAAGAATTTTCTGTACAATGGAATTAGAAGGCAACCATTTTATTTATGATTATGTTTTTTGTTTCATTTTATATTTACAGTGCTGCCTAAAAGTTTGTGAACCCTTTAGAATTATCTGTATTTCTGCATAAATATGACCAAAAAGTTAATCAGATTTTCACACAATTTCTTAAAGTTGACAAAGAGAACGCAATCAAACAAATGAGATGAAAATATATAGTTTGTCGCTTATTTATTGAGAAAAATGGTCCAGTTTTAAATATTTGTGAGTTGCAAAAGTATGTGAATCTCTAGGATTAGCAGTTAATTTTAAGGTGAAATTAGAGTCCGTTTGTTCAGATGTGTTAACAATCAATAGGATGACTATCAGGTGCCAGTGTACGCCCTGTTTTTAATAATTAAAGAACAGGAATCTGTCAAAGTGTCATCCTGTTTGTGGAAATGAATTATGGCATGAACGAAGTAGATCTCTGAGAACATCAGAAAAAGAGTTGTTGTTGCTCATCAGGCTAGAAAAGGTTACAAAACCATCTCTAAAGAGTTTGGACATCACAAATCCACAGTCAGACAAATTGTGTACAAATGGAGGAAATTCAAGACCACTATTATCCTCCCTGTAGGTCGACCAACAAAGATCACTCCAAAGCAAGACTTGTAATAGTCTGCAAGGTTGCAAAGGACCTCAGGGTAACTTAAGCACATAAAGGCCTTTCTCACATTGGTTAATATCAGTGGTGGACGAAGTACACAAGTTGAGTACTTGAGTAAAAGTACAGATACGTATAATAAAATATTACTCCAGTAAAAGTAAAAGTGCTCCTCTT
>JAHKKF010513136.1:0-14483 GCA_019740295.1 Labeo calbasu
TTGCTAGCAATTTCGAAGTAAAAAATGGTTTTAAAGCAAATCCTACACTGTTTTTTGTCCCACTGTGAACTAAGAAGTGAACAGATAAGTAAGTTTCTTAGTTCTTTAATAATCAACTACAAGAGATTTCCCAGCTACTGGATTTGACTTTATGATTCAGTCTACAGATCAAGAAACTGAATATTCCATGTTTCTCTGGGAACCAAAACCCAGAAACCACATCTCTGCGGAGCCGTGCGCTTTGGGAAAGTTTGCGCGCAGCAGACGGATTTAAAATTAGACTCCAGCATCGGTAATAATTCATATGCATGAGGCTTGTTGAAACACAAGCGAGACTGTCGCTGGAAATTTCAGCTTGATGACGGATGAGCGTTTCTAAAAGCCTTTGTTGAGCGCTTGCACTCGACGTCGAAAGGAACCTACCAGGCCATTATCGAGGACAGAAGCCTGGAAGGAAACTAAAGACTGATGCAGGTGGTTTTTAAGCGTGACACAATTCAGAATAACTCAGATGATCTGGAATGATTCTTATCAAAGATGAAACGTTTAAATAAAGCATAAAAGAACGACAAAGCGGCCTGATTATTTTCGACTGTCTTCTATAATTCAAAGCTCCTTCCAAACGGATCGTTGATGTAAATTTGATGAGCACCTCAATCAGCTCAATCAACTGAATAATTAGCGTTCTGATTGCTGTCGGCGGTTTATTTAAAGGACGTTCCTGCCGTCTGCGCGCTCTGAAGGAATGTGTCTGAAAAACAAACTGATCAGTGTTGATTCTGCGTTTGACAGGAGAGATTACAACCTTCATTGTGAATGAAGAAAGTCGCTGATGCAGAGATTATTGTCATGTTCTTTTCTCGCTCCTTCAAATGCCTGTTAAATCCTCTGACCTCAGCTGACACACAAACACTGCTGACACTCAATCCACAGATGAATTTTGCATGTCTGCACCATTTTTGGACCAAATCAGCAGAATTCTGTGGAAGTTAGGCGAGTTTATATATGTTATATATGTGTTAAATGGAATTGAGACTATACTTGTATTGGTACCTGGAAGCACAAGTCAAATAGCTAAAATATCCAACAAACAAGATATTCAGAATTAAATTGCATTCCTATAGCTCAAACAGTTTGCCAAGATCACCAAGATATCAGGTAATGCATGAATTGATCAAATGTATACATTAAAGGAGAAGTTCACTTCCAGAACAACAATTTACTAATAATTTACTCACCCCCTTGTCTCCAAGATGTTCATGTCTTTTTGTCTTCAGTCGTAAAGAAATTTATGTTTTTTGAGGAAAACATTTTTCTCCATATAATGGACTTCATGGGTGCCCCAATTTTGAACTTCAAAAATGTAGTTTAAATGCAGCTTTAAAGAGCTCTAAATCCGAGGAAGGAGGGTTTTATCTAGCGAAATGACCTGTAATTTTTTTTTTAAATAAAAATGTGAATACTTTTTAAGCACAAAAGCTCGGGTAGCACAGGCTCTTGGATGCACGTCTACGGGTCGTTCTTGAACGATTCGTTCATTTTGAACAAATCTTTAATGTGACTCGCGAAGAATGAGTCGTCTCGGGGAGTGATTCGTTCAGTCGCGCATACACAACATCCTATTAGGTTCTGTACTGGAATTAGTTCACCTGTTTTGAATCTTTGGGTTTTTCGAGTCATTCATTCATCTTATGGGGCTGTCACGTGATGCTGATTTTGCTAAAATTAACGAAATGACTTGAAAAAAGATTCGTTCATTTTGCTGAACGAGACTCAAAGGCCCGAGTCGGTAAAATGATACGACCTTCCCATCACTTCTACGAATCACGTCTAAGTTCATCGTTTGTGTAATCCGGCTCAAAAAGGTAGAGAATGTCGAAAAACTCCATCTTATTTTCTCCTACAACTTCAGACACGTTGTACATTTTTGTTTGTAAACAGCGTTTGACTTACTTGCATTTCCTTAGTCTTTGCGCGTTCGCTTTGTAAACACTGGGTCTGTAGTTCCGCCTACATCCGGCGTGACCTTTCGTCATGATTCAATACGTAGCATCGTTAACGCGCATACCAGAACCTGTGCTACACAAGCTTTTGTGCTTAAAAAGTATACACATTTTTATTTTCCAAAAAAATGACAGATCGTTTCGCTAGATAAGACCCTTCTTCCTCAGCTGGGATCATTTAGAGTCCTTTGAAGCTGCTTTTAAACTACTTTTTGAAAGTTCAAAGTCGGGGGCACAATTGAAGTCCATTATATGAAGAAAAATCCTGAAATGCTTTCCTCAAAAACCATAATTTCTTTACGACTGACAGAAAGACAAGAACATCTTGGATGACAAGGCGGTGAGTAAGTTATTTGTGAATTGTTGTTCTGGAAGTGGACTTCTCCTTTAAACGCAATGCAAGTCACTTTGGATATTAGCATCTGGCAAATGCACAAACATAAATTGTGAATTTTCATTCCAAATCCAACTTTCTGTGGAGTTTTGCAAGCCATTAGGCCCAATTATTAGTAATCCATAGGAAGTCTGACTTCCTCAAACGTAAAAAACGGTAACACTTTCAAAACCATTTGTTTGAGCAGCCCGACATGTCCACTTCTGACTTAACCAATCACATGAGTTTGGGGCGGGACTATCTGTTTGGCTGACCAATTCCAATTGCTGCAGTTCACCCACAATTAATGTTTTAATTGGCTTTGCCAACATCTCATCTCACCGAGAAATGCACATAGAAGCCACTGAAAATGGGATCACCATATATCTGGAAATCTAATTATATAGGACCATAAAACAGAAAATACCAAAAGAAAAGTTTGTTAAACTCTCACCATTAGCATAAAATGCAACAACGATTGCTAGACCTATCAATCTCTGTGTAAAAATAACATAATGATGCTGCCATCTTTCTAAACTCATGTTTACCCTCCTGTAATTTGGCTCCAAATTTCAAGTAAAAATTGTCATTATGATTATATTTAATAGTTTGGCTTTTATCACTATTTATGTGTTTCTTTCTTCAAAAAAATATTAACAAAATTAAAAATCTGAGCCTTGAAGCTTCTGAAATTTGGCTGGTTTGACACAGAAGTTTGAATGTATTTTAAAATGTAATTTATTTCTGTGATCAAATCTGAATTTTCAGCATCATTACTCCAGTCTTCAGTGTCACATGATCATTCATAAATTATGCTAATATGCTGATGTGCTGTTCAAGAAACATTTATTATTTTAATTATCAATATTTAAAACAGTTGAGTACTTTTTTGTCAGGATTATTTGATGAATAGAAAGATCCAAAGATCAGGGGGATTATAGAAATTAATACTTTTATTTAGCAAGGGTGCTTTACATTGATCAGAAGTGATGATAAAGACATTTATGATGTTACAAAAGATTTCCATTTCAGATAAATGCTGTTTTTGCAGAACTTTCCATTCATCAAAGAAACCTGAAAAAAATCTACTCAGCTGTTTTCAATATATAGCAAATCAGAATATTAGAATGATTTCTGAAGGATCATGTGACTGGAGTCATGATGCTAAAAATTCAGCTTTGAAATCACATGAATAAATTACATTTTAAAATACATTCAAATAGAAAATAGTTATTTTAAATAGTACAAATATTTAACATTTTTACTGTTTTTGCTGTGACTTGGATCAAATAAATGCAGGTTTGGTGAGCAGAAGAGACATCTTTAAAAAAAAAAAAAAACATTAAAAATCTTACTGTTCAGAATTGTTTGACCGGTAGTGTATATGAAAATGACTTGGAAAAATTATGTATCGTATATACAGTATATATCGTCCATACCAACTATAGTAAAAATATATGCCTTTTTTAATTTTATAAATTACAAAACAGTCCACCTACGATTTATAAATCTAAAATATCAACAAATGAACCCATTCCTCAGGTTTATGAATGATGGTTTGAACTCTCAAGAGCCCTATTTAGACGATTAAGTGTGTTTCAAATAACACCTTAATACTAATTGTTTTTAATAGCAGGTTTCATATAATTACCTGTGAGGTGAGGTTTCTCAGAGGAATGTCGTATGACAGGCTCACTGGAAGCAATGGACAATAAATATTGTATTTCTCTCTGGCACACTTGTATTCACTAAGTAAGAGTATCATAGGTAATACCTTGGGTTTGTGTTGAACATTTACTATGGTGTTGGCATGGTATTCGTGATAATTATTCAAAGTATTAATGACATGGTAATATTAGCCACCACTGTCATCAAACCAATAAAAGGCATCTAATTTTACTATAATTTTACAGTTGGTTGGCAGAAAGTTACCACCGCTGTGTAGAATATTCTGAGTGAATTCCTTTCTTGAATGAGACGTTGGCAGAGCCAATAAAACATCTCTGGGCTGTCAGGGGTTTCAGAGTTCAGGTTTGGAGTCTGTCTGTGCCTGTCTCTGACAAAACCATAAACCACTACCTCACACAAAAACGCACACACATATTTCATCATGTACACACAGAAACACATAAACACATAATCCCCCCACAGAGACCAATATCTAAATGAGGATATAGAATTCTACATTTCATATAAAGATATGCTAAATATACACTGCCATTTAAAAGATTATTTAAAAGAAATTAATACTTTTATTCAGCAAGGATGCATTAAATTGATCAAAAGTGAGTTTAAATGTTACAAAAAAATTACATTTCAAATAAATTCTGTTCTTTTGAACTTTTTATTCATCAAAGAATCCTGAAAAATAAAATGCATCACCGTTTCCACAAAAATATTGGGCATTGATAATTATCGGAAATGTTTCTTTAGCAGCAAATCAGCATATTAGAATGATTTCTGAAGGATCATGTGACACCAAAGACTGGAGTAACGATGCTGAAAATTCAGCTTTGATCACAGAAATAAATTATATTTGAACACATATTGACACAGAAATGTGTTATTTTAAATTGCAATAATATTTCAGAATATTACAGATTTTACTGTATTTTTGAACAAATCATATTATTAAGATATTCAGAATTTAATTGCATTCCTGTAGCTCAAACAGTTGCAAAACCAAGTTCACGGGTTTCGATTACCAGGGAATGCATATCCAGATTAAATGTTTACCTTAAATGCAATGACACGACGCTTTGGACAAATATAAATTGTACATTTTCGTTCCAGTACTGTTGAAATTTCTGTTTTTGCATGCTGTTTATTGGCTCCAACAACATCTCATGCAAGAAAGAAATTCACACAGAAATGTATGATTTTAAATTTCAATTATATTTCACAATATTACAGATTTTATGGTATTTTTGATCAAATAAATGCAACCTTGGTAAGCAATAAAAAAAACATTAAGAATTCTTCTAAACTTTTAAAAACAAAACCTAATGCATTTTCAATGAAAATTAAAAAGATATCTTTTTAATGCATTAGTTGTTTTTCCAGATGTGTTAGATCGAGATTACCATGGGGAAAAGCTGATGCACAAAAACGCATTTTATGAGCTGCAAATGCATGACACGCTCTCTAGTTGTGGTTTATTTCTGTCTCTTGTGGCACATTGTCATTACGAGATGAGCGCCAGATAATGGGCTTAAAAGGTCAGACGGCACAAGAAAACATTCAATAATTTCATCCTGTCCTCTTCGGTACTGTATAATTAGCTGATTAGGTTCATTAATGTGAGCTGTGAAATGTGCTTGTAAGTGAATATGTAAAATAACGCACACAAGCCCATTTTGGAAACCCATTAAACGCAACAATGAAGGGGTTTGATCCAGGGCTCGCATTAGTCCACCTCAAATCCAGCCAGAGGAAATCTGCTCCATCTTATCACCGGGGTTCCTCTGCCTTTGTCTGGAGCGGCCGGCACACTCCCAACGACACACACCCCCTCCGACCGCGCTGACGGATGGGTGGGTGTGGAGGACGAGGGTGACGCTCCAACGCCGTCCATAATCCACATTTTCCCTTCACTTTCCCAGTTTCACTTTCTCTGTCTGTTGCACCCCGAGCAAAATTGGCATTAAAATGTATTATCTTTTAATTTCTTTTCAATTTTAGAGTGAAATGTGACCTAGAGATTCACTCAAATATTCAGGTCAATTCTGATGCACTGTAGCCTCGCACTGAACCCTCAAACTTCACAATAAGAGCTTTGAATAATCTTTTTGTTTTGAAACATACCAAAGGCCATTATTGTTTAGAAAGCACTGCTATTCTCTCACAGGAAACACACCGGAGGAAGACAGTCTAAATCTGCTCAGACCCTAAATAAATGTTTCTCTTTGTCATTTGCAAATGTCAGGAGAGCATCACCTCGACTCAAGCGCAGCCTTTGAGCTGCTGTCTTTGTTTTGCGATGATGGAAACATGTGAGGCGTTCTGTTCCTCACGCACAACTACACACAACGCCGTCTGGGTCAAATCAATGAGGCCTTTGTATCGTAAAGTGTGTGTGAAACACTCAGCGTTTTATGTGTGTAAGCATCTGTGCACGTGATCAGGCTTTATAAGCACAAATAAAGCACTTAAATGCAAAAAACATTTATTGCTCATTTTGTAGTGTAAGGGGGTTTCATAAAAGGGAAGGAAACACCTAGCAATCACCTGCATAGCAACGCCTTGGTCTCAATTTGATGTGATTTAATTTCATTTTTGTTGTTTTAGAGTTGTTTTTTCAGTGGCCTTGATGGAGGGAAATGGGGCGTCACGCTAAGAACATCTAGACAAGCGTGACAGATGGACACTTTCATCAACTTTCATCTCAAAATCTGTTCCTAAAGTCTGTGACCATGAACTACATGTCTGGCAAAGTGCAACAAACTAATAAAGCTGTAATGAAAAAACATTTCTGAGCCTTGTACATTGTTGTTTTTACTTCCTACCTGCAGATAACAAGCTAAAAACGCTTAAAAGGCTTATGTACTGTACATTAAAGACCTGCTAACGATCCTCCTGCTCCGCCGTCCATTAACTATTCATAGCAAACCAGCAACACGATATCTGACAGTACTCTGTTCAGAGACAAACATGCTGCATGTGAACGATTACAAAAAAAAGCAGGAATATTCCGGCTGACAGGGACTGTTCTGGGAAGGTTTTCTCAACGTTCCTCAAGTGACGTTAATAGAACTTTTGTTCAGAGCTATCTGGTCTTCTCAAAACATTATTTATACACTGTTCATGAAATGTTACATTTCTGAAACACTGGATGTTCATGTAACTTTTTTWAAAYGTTGCTACTGATTTTAGAATGTTCAGAGAACATTYAATAGTAACATTTTCCATAACGTTTGCAAAATGATCAAATGGAATGTTCCGTTAACATTCTAAAAAACATTTTTAAGCATTTAAAAACTGGACTTCAGAGAACATTCAGAAATAACGTTTTCATAGCTTAATAGAAATATTAGCAAAATGTTTTAGAACATATTTTTGTTAGCTGGGATACAACTCATTTGTCCACCCTGGTACGAATATATCAGAAATAACAAAAATAACGTTTCGCTTACATTTCCAGTGAGTTATTAAAACGTTATTTCCGAATGTTTTTTTTTCTTACTTATATAAAAACAAAGGGAATGCTCTATTTTATCATTTTGAAAAAAATTTATGTTGCGTTTTCTGAACGTTCCGAAACCATTAGTAACATTTAAAAAACATTAGAAACATCCAACTAAATTGTTTCAGAAAAACATCAGTCTCTTCTGCTCACCAAGCCTGCATTTATTTGATCCAAAATACAGCAAATATTTTTACTATTAAAAATAACTGTTTTCTATTTGAATATATTTTAAAATATAATTTATTCCTGTGATTTCTAAGCTGAATTTTTAGCATCATTACTACAGTCACATGATCCTTCAGAAATCATTCTTATATTATGATTTGCTGCTCAAAAATCATTTATTATTATTATTATGTTGAAAACATATTCTTTGATGAATAGAAAGTTCAGAAGTACAGCATTTATCTGAAACAGAAATCTTCTGTAAATGTCTTTATAATCACGTCTGATCAATTTAAAGCATCCCTTGCTAAATAAAAGTATTAATTTCTATAATTATAATTGGTATAGTGTATAATGTTACAAACGATTTTTATTTCAGATAAATGCTGATCTTTGTATTTTTTTATTCATCAAAGAATCCTGAAAAAAAAGTACTTAACTGTTTTAAATATCCATAACAATAATAATTTTAAAAAAGTTACTTGAAGAGCAAATCAGCAAATTAGAATGATTCTGAAGGATCATGTGACAGTGAAGACTGGAGTAATGATGCTAAAAATGCAGCTTTGACCACAAAAATAAATGATATTTTAATATATATTGAAATAGAAAACAGTTATTTTAAATAGTAAAAATATTTCGAAATTTTACTGTTTTCGCTGTAATTTAGATCAAATAAACGCAGGCTTGGTGAGCAGAAGATACTTCTTAAAAAAAAAAAAAAAAAAGACAAATCTTGCCCGGTAGTGTATGTTTTTGTGCTTTATTAAATACCAGATAACTTTGTTCTGGAAACTTTAAGTTCTGAGAATGCTTCATGAACATACCATGTCCAAAAAAAACCTAAAGCAATCCCATAATGCCTCTCAGTTAGTTTATACTAACATGTTTAATATTTCCTTCCACACACCATAACTGCTTTATATTCAATAATATTTAACGTACAACACCGCATATCAACATTGATGCTTTTAACATTCTACACAACCATCTTAAAAACATAAATCCACTGTAGTCTCTGTTCAGCCAGCTATATTTAATTAGGCCGGTCTCGTTGTGTTTAACCAGATCATCTGGTTACTGTAATCTGGTTAACAGTGTGCTGAGCTCATGGGTTTAGGGTGTGGACCTCTCCAATATGAACACAACATTAAAAATAGACACAGGAACTGACCATAATCTGTATGATTTATCATTCTATTACTTTACAATATATATCTATATTGTTCTTTTGTGTGTTAAGAAAGAAAATCGGAATATACAGGCCCTCTGGATCAACACAATTCATATTTGTGAGGATTAAATAGGAAATAATTCTTCATAAAAGCATCTTTTACCTTTATTCCCTGATGTTGGGTGGTTAAAATCAGCTTGGACTCATCCAGGAGCAGAACCTCACAGTAAAACTCCTCTTGGACTGAACAGAAACAACTCATCTTGGACTGGACAGAAGATCCAGAAAGAGTTCAGATCCAAACTGAAGAGCCTATAGAAACCTCGGGATGTTACAATCCATCATCCAGCTCGTGTTGTCCTTTGTTACATGTTCTCGTCTTCAGTCTTCATGCACCTGATGGTTGCACCATCCGAATGTCCCATCTGAACTCATATGATGAATAAACTCTATGTGGAAAGGCTCATCGCGCTCTTGAAAGTAAACTCCCGAACCTTTAGTTCTGTTTTGGGCCTGTAGGTGACTTTAGCGGGTGATGTCGGGCTGGATTGATCCGAGTGTCCCATCAAAACCTCCTGATTCAACGAACGTGTTTCACTTGAATTCATGCTCTGTGTTGCCAAGCAGCCCGAGCGGCTGTTCATGTGTGTGACTCCTCCCACGGGCACGCGCACACATCAGTGTGTCATGAGCAGGACTGTCCTGCCACCTGTTGGATACTCAACGCATCCTCTCCTCTAAAAATGCTGTCAGGGATTCTGTCTTGCTCATTTATTCATTCATTCATTTATTTATTTCAACAGCATTTTTTTATTTATTTATTTTAACATCAAAATTTCATTATAAATAATGTTTTTTTTTTTAAATTAATTAGTTAATTTATTTATTTATTGTAACATCAACATGATTTTTTAAAACAATACTATTTATTTATATTTAATAAATATTTAATATATATATATTATATATTGCAATAAATTATTTACTTATTTATTAATTATAACATCAACATTTTATTCTAAACAATTATTTTTTAATAATTTATTTATTTATTATAACACATTTTTTATTAAAAATAATTATTTTTGAAAATGTATTTTTATTATAACATCAAAATGTCATTATAAATAATGTTTTTTAATTAATTAGTTAATTAATTAATTTATTCTAACATCAAGAGTTTATTATAAATAATGATTTTTTGAAACAATACTATTTATTTATTTATTATAACGTCAAAATTGTTTTCTAAATAATATATATTTTAAATAAATTATTTACTTATTTATTTATTTATTTATTATAACATCAAAATGTTATTATAAACACTGATTTTAAAAATACATTTGTTTATTTATTACAACACATGTTTTATTATAAATAATGATTTTTGAAAATGTATTTATATTATAACATCAACATTTTATTATAAATAATGTTTTTAATTAATTAATTTATTTATTATAGCATAACATTTTTATTATAAATAATATTTTTTTAAATACAATTATTTATTTATTTGTTTATTATAACATCAAATTTTTATTATAAATAATGCTTTTTTGAAATAAATTATTTATTTAATTATTTATTATAACAAAAAATATTTTTTAATTAAATTATTTATGTATGTATTTAATATATAACAAAAATTGTATTATAAATAATGATTTTTTTAAAATAATTTTTTTATTAATTATAACGTTAACATTTTATTATAAATAATGAATTGTGTTTGTTTATTTATTTATTATAACATCAACATTTTATTAGAAATAATGATTTTTTAAACCGTAAATACATTTATTTATTTATTTATTTATTTTAACTACTTTTTTAAATAAATAACAATATTTTGAATTTTGAAATAAAATACTTTATTTATTCATTATAACATAACATTTTTATTATAAATAATGATTTAAAATAAATAAATAAATAAATACATTTATTATAAATGATTTATTTATTTATTATAACATCAACATTTTTTATAAATAATTATTTTTATTTATTTATTTATTTGTTTATTATAACATCAAAATGTTATTATAAATAACATTGATTTTTAAAAAATTATTTACTTATAACATCCATTTTTGTATTATGCAAAAAAATTTTAAAATAAAATTATTTATTTATTTATTTATTATGACATCAAAAACTTATTATAAATAATGATTTTTATAAATAAAATGGTGTATTTATTATTATAACATCAAAATGTTATTATAAATAATGATTTTTAAAATAAAATAGTTTAATAAACAAGTCATGTTAAATATTAAAAAAAATGTAAATAATATAATAATTTAATGCATTTTAAATTCAAATGTATTCGTTGAAAATATTGTGTAAATAAATAAAACCTTAAAAGTAAAATATTATATAATATTAAAATCTTAAACAAAATAATTGATTATACATTACATTATGTACATTACACATGTTAAATATGACTAGGAACAATATATAAACATAAATAATATATTCATTTAACACATTTACATTTAAAATCATTTAATTTAAAACTAATTAAATAAAAAATTTAATGTAAAATACGTTATATTCTTCTCAAATTGGTGTGAGCAACATAAAATGTCGTTTTAAGTTTTTTTCTTTTTCTACAAAAATATTCCATTGCATTTATACTAAAACACCAGCTACACTTATTGCTTCTGTTGTAATATCAAATAGGCTTCGTCAGGCAATGCAAGCTTTCAAAATCTTTCTGTCACTTTGTTTGATTTTTTAGTTGTTGCAATGGCAATTATTATTATAATTATAATTATTGTTGTTGTTGTTGTTGTTGTTGTTATCATCATTATTATTATTATTATTATCTACTACGTCTGCTCATTATCGAAGACATTAAAGCAATTCTTTCGCCCGCCGCTTGGTGTCGTGTTGAGCACGCAGCTTACGGCGCATGCGCGCAGCCTGACTCCACTAACAATATGGCGAAGCGTCGCGGGGACTGGAGCTGCTGAGGAGAAAATCACTCACACAAAAGAAGAAAAAGTTTGAAACAAACACATGATATAATCAGCAAACCGAGAAATATCCGTTCATTGGACTCCAACAATATGAATTCACGGGATTTATTCCGGCTTGGGCGATAAACTCGAGTTATTTAGTGGAAGAGGACGAATGTTTGTGCAGGTAAGACTTTAAATAGCTTCAGTAGTGTTTATATAAACAACATAATCTCAGATACACGTTAGTATACGGAAGTTTCTGTTAATAGTGCTTTGTTTGAGTTTATAAGATGGTGTGCTCTTAAAACAAGTAGTGTTTCTCAAACTAAAGCCTGAAGAAGTGTCTGTTTATATGTATTTTTGTGTTAAGAGTTTATAGAACAGCTGTGATATGAGCACTCATCCATTAATATTGAATAAAAACTAATCAGTGCAAATGTTACGTTATGTATGTTGTGTATTTACTGCCCTATACTGTTAAAAACCTACAATTTACATAAAGTTAAGTATTTACCTCACTCTAACATCATCTCATTTTAAAAACTTATTTGTATAAATAATTGAAACGATAAAAATATTTTAATAAAATATTTTAATTGTTTATATATATATATATATATATATAATGTTTTTTTTTTTATTTAACACTATGTTATTTTAATAGTTTAATGTATATTTATTTATTTTTGTTTGTTTATATATATATATATTATGAATTCCCAGGAAAAATAAAATACCATAGTAACAGCACGTTTCTCTAATAAAATATGTTACTACCCTAATAAACTTTACAGTGGTATTGTACTGTAATAATATTCTATATTTCTCAGAATTCTCTTAAATTCTGCTCTAATAAACTTCATCTATTGTTGCTCTGTTCTACTCTGCTATTCACTGTAATAAGAGAAATAAACTGCTCAAGCAGTCTGATGAACTCTACATCTCTCTGATAAATCCGTTGTTCGTTACAGGAGTCCAGCATTGGATCTGCGCTGCACCCCTTGGCAAGTGCCCTGCACTGGCAGACGGTGAGGAAAACTTGTGTTTTTTACAAAATCACTGTGCTGTGATGTTTTTTAGATGAAGAAAAGTGTCGTTATTTTTACCTCTCCCCTGCTGAAGCACAACACGGGTCGTTTGACTTTGACGGAGCCTTTGAATATGGTTTGACGTGGTTTCAGCTGTTGTTGTCATGTGTGCTGTACCTTTCTGGAATGGTTGAAATCTGTTTTGAGAAATCAGTCTCATTGTAATTAATCACCATCTAGCTATATAAGCAGTTTTGACCTAACTTTTTTAATGTTAGTGTATTTAGTTATGATATTCATATTGGACAGGTCATAATGCCCATGTCTATTTTTTTGTCTGCGGTGAATTACTTCATTATTAGGGGTGTTAGGGGTGTACAGTTTAGCATTCTGTTGCTGGTTTGTTTGCTTGTTTTAATCCTCCTCTATTGAATTTTGCATAGAAAACAGTCACCAGTATATTATTCAGAATTTTTGAAAGTCAGGTTTGGTATGGGAATATAAAGCAGGGTTTCGTCGGGTCTTAATTAAGTGCACAGAATAAGGCCTAAAAAGGTCTTAAATCAGAAATTAAGAAATTGTAAAAAAAAAAAAAAAAAAAATCCTTGCATCCTTAATGCAAAATGAAGATATGAGGACTGAGAAATTGAATAAAATTGAGTATGCTTTCTCCTTCTGTGGGATGCCTAAGTTTAATTCACCATATTACAAATAAATCCTAATCTAATCATGACAAACTATACATTGTTGGAAAGATATAAGAGTCCTAAATAGATATTGTACCATATTTTTTGTGTTACAAATTATGTAGGAAAAGTAATAGATTAATATATGTCAAGAGTGCAACTTAAAAAAAATCTACATTATAACATGAGTTCTGACCTTTGACACAAAAGACTTTCTTCGTTGCCTTTTTCCCTATCACAATTTAGAAATCATTAGGAATTATATTTCAGTGCAAAACTTAAAATCTCAAAATTCATCCTTTAAAAGGTATTTTAAAATCAGACATTGCATTACCACGGAAAATGTACATCATTCATGAATTATAAAAATTTAAGTCTGGATTTTTATGTCTGTGTTCAAAAATTGGAGTGAAAGTTAAAGGGTTAATCATAAACTCTCTTCTAAAACAAGACTTCTTATCTTATGTCATTTTGCTTCTTAAAGGGGTCATCAGATGCCCATTTTCCATAAGTTGATATGATTCTTTAGGGTCTTAATGAAAAGTCTGTAGTATACTTTGGTTAAAAATTCTCAGTGGTTGTGTAAAACAACACCCTTTTTACCTTGTCAAAATCAGCTCTGCAAAAATCATCTTATTCTTGTCGAGGTGGCTTTAAATGTTAATGAGCTCTGCTTGCCCCGCCCCTCTCTTCTCTCTGTGGAGGGATGAGCCTGTTTACTCTAACCGCGTCTAGCCACTAAACTTGCTAACTAGCACATTATGTGTCGCCTCACCGACAGGCATCTGAGAATGGCTCGATTTGAAAAAGGGAATATTATTTTTACAGATTAATTAAAAAACACTGCATGGATTTTTATCATTATAGGGTAGATTTGTACATACACTGCCA
>JAHKKF010513138.1:2178-22990 GCA_019740295.1 Labeo calbasu
GAGAGTTGTGGCTTTCTCCTTGCAACCCTGCCATGCACACCATGGTTGTTCATTGTTCTCCTGATGATGGACTCATGAACTTCAACATTAACCAATGTAAGAAAGGCTTTTAGTTGCTTAGACGTTATCCTGCTTTGCAACCTCAGAAACTATTATACATCTTGCTTCGGAGTGATCTTTTTTGGTCGACCACTTCTGGGGAGGGTAATTGTGGTCTAGAATTTCCTCCATTTATACACAATCTGTCTGACTGTGGATTTGTGAAGTCCAAACTCTTTAGAGATGGTTTTGTAACCTTTTCCAGCCTGATGAGCAGCAACAACTCTTTTTCTGAGGTCCTCAGAGATCTCATTTGTTCGTGCCACGATTCACTTTCACAAACGTGATCAGACTTTAATAGATTCGTGTTCTTTAAATAAAACAGGGCATAAACTGACACCTAATTGTCATCCTGTTGACTGAAAACACTTCTGAACAGACAGACTCTAATTTCACCTTCAAATGAACTGCTAATCCTCGAGATTCACATACTTTTGCAACTCACAAATATTTAACGCTGGATCATTTTTCATAATAAATAAATGGCAAAGTATATATTTTCATCTCATTTGTTTGATTGAGTTCTCAATTTTCAGAATGTGTGTGAGAACTTTTTAGTCCTATTTGTGCAGAAATATATAGAAAACTCTAAAGGGTTCACAGACTTTCAAGCAGCACTGTGTATAAATAAAGGTGACTTGACTTTTAAATAAAAAAGACAATCAAGACCAGCAGTGTAAATGCAGCCCTAGCAACATTACAACACAAATTATGTTGGGGTGAGAGATTTGAAGAAGTGGCTACCGAAGGACTATTCAACTATTGCCAGTTTTCCAGTGCACTAAACTTTGTTCTTTTTTTCATGAACTTAAAAATACAAACAGCCAAAGTTCATTCCCAATTTGCACAACATTCATGTTTAATTTCAGTTTGATGGAAAAGTAACTGATAACATAAGGCAGATGTCAGCTGCAGTGGAGGGAAAGAAGTGCACAGTCTGATTGTAATCAAATAAATGCATTAAAAATATGTTTCTAAACAAGAAATATCACTTTGGCCCTTGTTTGATGAGGCCCCAGAAAGTGCTGCATTCATTAAATATTCCAAAAGAATTAAAACCAGCTGCAGCAACATGTCATACTATGACAAGTAAATTCTATGTGAGCTTTTACATTTTAACATTCAAATATACAAGATAAATTTAACACATTCTTCGGAACCATTCAAGATGAATGGAAAAGCTAAATAAGCTTACGATATGATTGTAATTACAACAATGTGATCTCTTTTGGTGGACTGTCTTTTGGTATCAAACATTCAGTCGGATATTCCTTAAAATGCAAATAAAGGTACAGCTAATTATGACAAATTCTTGTCACTAAAAATGACGAAGTGAGTCCTGTAACATGCGCAGTGAGTGTTGGTTCACTGGGTCCAGTTAACATATGCATCGGTTGTCCATGAGCTTGGACCATGGCATGTGGTCACCTGCTTTGATAGCCGACTTGTGCCCTGGTGGGGGTCTGCAGATGGATGTCATGTGTAAAAGCCTGACGTGGTTTTTGTAGCACTCTTGTTTTCCAGAGCAGGGGTTTCGTGTTTTGCTGTGCCACCGGATGAGACCCAGGATTGTTGTTTGGTTTTAACAGCAGAGTCACGAGATTCAGGTGGCAGAAGGATGGAAATGCTGGGAGCAGGCTTGGGCTGTTTGGTCTCTGAGCTTGGGTGTGAGGTTTTGCCACAACTCGCACCATGCTCTGAAACGGCTCTGGGTTTTCTAGCTGGAAAATCATCTTGATCTGAAGGAAAAATAAAAAATACATAAAGTAAACAAACAGAAAGAGACGCACTTATTTTACCATATGCATTTTATGCAACATGCCTGATGTACTCCTCTCTGGTGAGCACGTCTTCTTGCCAAGAGATTGGGTGAAAGGACAGGGCAAAACTTTTGCTGGAGTGTAAGTGTTCAAAGGAGCCTTCTTTGTGGGCACGGCTGAGGGTCGACACAAACAGAAACCAGTTAAAACAAATGTACGGTAAACCGCACACATTGTACAGTGGAGTCGGACTGTACCTGGGGAGGATGCAGATATTTCCAGTATTGGATCATGAGATACGGCTATGGAGGCAAGGAAGTCATCCACTTGTTTGAGAGACAGGGAATTATGGAGGGTCTCCAAGGGACAGATTGAAGGAACCATGGAGTACAACTCAAAACCTTCAAAGAAATACCAAAATATCAGAATCTGAAAAAAGGCTAGAAGACATCTTCATACAGCATGAACTAGAACTTAAGATCGTGGACACATGGTAGAAACATGGCGTTCCATTTCCTCTGAAAGTGACAAGCAACAACACCGTCAAACGTGAGTTTGAGGTGGGCAGGATGGAGGCAGATGGGTCACACAAAGAACAGCTCACAATACCTTCAATCTACCAAAAACATCACTCGGCCAAGATGAATTTATGAAGCGGAAATGATAATCGACCTACCTTGTACCATTTTTTTTTAATTTCTCAGATGAAACTAGTGAAACAACATGATTATGATTTGATTTTTTTTCCACATCATGCAATTTGGCACAAGATGTCTGAATATAATCTTCAGGAGTCTTTTTAATAAAAGCAATAAGCAATGAGAGGCCATGCATTATAGTGATTATTCCACTGTAAAACCACTGTAACACACAGTCTCTCATGGTTTATTGTATTAATACACACCAGCAACAGTTATATAGTATAAAAGACACCAACGGTCAAAAATAGTTACATTTATCAAAATTAACAAGTTCATTAGCCTAACCCTGGTAACATCTGCCAAGCAACAGCTCATATATTACGTGCAATCGTAAGTGTGGCTTTACTGGCATTTTACTGTGAACTCATTCAACTGGAATTTAAAGCTATAACCGATTTTATTTAGTGCTGTCCCACTTAACACTCAACTGCTTTGCTAATGTTGTTAAAAAAAACAATACAAAAAATCTATTAACAAGAAAAGGCATCTTAAGAAGTGAATGAGTGAAGAACTAATCACACAACAATATAAGGCAACAAATACTATTCAGTTTTCAGATAATTAAATTAGGTCTTAAATCCAAAGGGATGATTGTCTCAGTTATTTCAAAAAATAAAACGCATTAAAAATACAAACAAACATGTGCTATGTTTTTTTTCTGCCAATGCAAGAAATAAACCAAACATTTAATAGTTTGTGAACACAAAGTTAAAAATTAAACAGATTTCACAGGAGATCCTAGTGAGCCTGTGGGAGTTTGGTAAGGGTCAAAAATAGGGTATAAAGACTAGATCTAAATACTTACTACACAAGTTTGGGAACCAGAGTCAAAATAAAATAACAAACACTAATTAGACAGGAAAGAACGAGTATATTAAGCATGATTAACACTTACCACTGAACATACTGGAAAACACTGACCCATTTAGAAAAGCAGATTAAAAGGAAAAAAACAAACAAACAATAAAAATGATATGCTAAAAATGTTCTAATTTTGCAAAAACATCACCTTAGATGTTATGTAAAACTACAACGCAAGTGTTAAATATTTAGGGATACAACCGTTTTAAATAATGTTTCACATTTCAGCTATTCATTGATTCCCTCTTTAATGTGACTCTGTTAGATCATAAAGCGTTAGCAAAGCTAAAATATGGAGATAAATATCAACAGGTTAAATCAAGTGTTGTATTAAATATATATCCTTTAAATAGGCCTAAGAGCAGCAAAATCTCATCACCTGAAAACATATTTCATCACTTTTTAACTAGCTCATTCAGCCACACATAAACAAGCAAATATTAAGATAACAACAAAATATGCCAAATTCCCTTTTTAATCATACTGTGCTTTCACACAGATGATGGACCAAAACTGACAGCAATCTTTGAGATCCATGTAATGAGACCACCGTGCAGAGGAGACATAAACTGTTGGTTCCTGGTGTGTTGAAGGGGTTCTTTTAGCCCTCTAAAACTGTCATATTACCCGCTCCCTATCCTGTGGTTGATGGAGGAACTCTATATCCAGAAGAACAAATAATAAAAAACTTAATGTGAGGGGAAGACGTGTACTAGGAATTAACAAAAGCAAACATACCATTGGTTGGGTGTCGCGCAAATGAGATAGAAAATCTTTTTACAGCAGAACCACGCGTAGCCTCTGAGAAAGAGAAAAACAGGTACCTGAAATGTACAACAGCTAACAGAAAGAGGGTTAAAGAAGGGCTAAAGAAGGCAAGAGTCATGCAGGAAAGACGCAGAGAAAAAGCAGAGAAGTGCTTGTGTTAAGTGTTTGGACAGCCATAGGAGTAGTGATTAAAAAACCAAAACCAAAACAAACAAAACTGTTACGCTTTTTTTAATATGAAATCTTTCCTTTCTGCTCAAGAAAACACACCATATTAACCCTAGAATGCATAATGGGGGTTAAACTGACCTGACAGAGCAGTAGAGCCACAGAACTAAATACACTGTATATCTCACATCTGAGTGAATGTTTCAAAAACTACAATGAATAGGCCAGTCAAACTTTTGACTGGTACTGGTTTCAGGCCATTAAAAGGGGTAAAAAGTCAAAAACCAAAAGGCAAAAAGGAGAAAGCATTGCATTAAGCCCTCAATTCGGCAGTGCCATTAAAGGGGTCATCGGATGTGGCTCAGATGTCGGGAGTAAATGACGACCACTATGTTCATTATTACATCCAGCAACACAACACCTTAATCGGAGATATTCTTGTCTAATTTACATCCCTGCTCCGCTGTCGAAACAATGGAGGTCGGACTGTGAGAGCTGATCTGAAGTAAGACGCCCATGTCAATCAACTATCGTGGGAGCGGCCTCTGAGAATGGCTCGATTTGAAAAAGGGGATATTATTTTTACAGATTAATTAAAACCACTACATGGATTTTTAACATTATAGGGTAGATTTGTACATACACTGACAACACACATTAATGTTCAAACAACATGTAAAAGTGAACTTTGTATCCATCCGATGACCCCTTCAAATAAAGAAGACCTCATTTCACACATGGTCACTCTCTAGGTTCAGCATGGTAAAGGACCATGCAACAGCAGTGGCTGAGACAAAATCTCCTCATACTTTCTTGCACAAAAGACTATAACATATCCACTTTGCACTTATTCAAAGAACTTGTTTTCTTAATTATTTTCTTCATTACAGCTATTTGTATTTGTAGTATAACAACGGTTATAAATGTAGGACACAATTTTATAGCTGTTAAAATATAAATTAATGCATGCATGATTCAAGGGTCGGCCGATATTGGCACACAGACGAGTAATGACTGGTATACACTTGTAGAATGATCAACACTGATTAATGCAATGCAAATCTATTTCATTGGGCTCCTGCTAGCATCATTTTAGAAGGATCTGACACATTTTGATGTGTAAAGATAACTTGTGACTGAGCCTCAAGGATTTTTCAATTAACTCTGGTGTCTTGTGTGAAGATCACTATAATGTGCTGGGAGCATCTGCATGGATCAAATATATAATCTGCTAAAGTTGTGAATAAATTAAAATCTCACTTAAATACATGTTTTCTACAAGTAATTATAGCAAACAGTATTTTTGGTAAAGTATATAGAAATTAACAACTGAACATTATCACTAAACAGTTATGCTTTTGTGTATATCAGATTCTTAAAATATTTAATTACACTCTTTGTAAAAAAAAAAAAAAAGAAAAAAAAAAAAAACGACACAATCTAAAACAGCTCATATCGTCCCCATTATGCATTCATGTAGGTTTTTTAGATCATGCTTTCTAATGTTAAAGTGCTATCATTGTCGCTATGCTTTCTTTTCTGATCCACAACAGCACTGCTGCTCCATGAACAACACTCATTAGCCATGAAATCCCAGATTTCCACAAATTCATTTGCAGGTATCAAATATTCAAACAAATATTTAAAAGAAAAAAATCAGGACATAAAAGTTATGTTAAATTCTATTTCTCCTCAAATAATAGCTACAAAGACAGAATGATTGCATTATTATAATTGCACTTAAACACATCCCGCTGAACAGTTTCTTCACAGTCACTGCAACTACAGACTAAAATTATGTTTTTGGCTTTTCACAAACTGATACAACTGGCTAAACACATTACATTAAATGGTTACTCCACTCCAAAATGAAAATTTTGTCATTAATCACTTACCTCCATGTCATTCCAAACCCATAAAAGCTTCGTTCATCTTAAGATATTTTGGATGAAAACCAGGAGGTTTGTGGCTGTCCCATTGACTGCCAAGTAAACCAAGTAAATACCACTGTGAAGACCCAGAAAACTATGAAAGGCATCGTCAAAATAGTTCATCTACCATCAGTGGTTCAACCTGAATTTTATGAAGCGTCGAGAACACTTTTTGTATGCAAAAAAAAAATTATTTAACTACTTATATTTGGAGAATACTTGCTGGACGCAAACTGCATTTGCTGTTCTGTGTCAGCTGCACCACCTAGATATATCTTCTATGTTCTTTACGCTTTGATTCGAACGAAAACGGCGTATCTGTGTGGCGCGGCTGACACCGAACAGCAAACGCAGTTTGCGTCCAGTGGATATTCTCCAAAATGGCGCTACGGTGATGCAGATGAAATGAATTGTTGAATAAAGTAGTTATTTTTATTTTCTCTGCGTACAAAAAGTATTCTCGTCACTTCATAAAATTCAGTGAAGGCAAATGGACTATTTTGACGATGAATCCTGACAGTGGTATGTACTCGGCAATCAATGGGACAGCCACAAGCCTCCCAGTTTTCATCCAAAATATCTTAAATTGTGTTCCAAAAACGAACAAAGCTTTTACGGGTTTGGAACGACATGGGGGTAAGTGATTATTGACAAAATTTTCATTTTGTGGTAGAGTAACCATTTAACAGAAGCTAGCCTCTTTGATATTGGTGCATCCATAAAGACTATTTTCTTTTGCTTGCGCATACTGATTTACTGCTCTAGATATTGTGCACATTGTAGGCCTGTCTGCCCCATTCAGATAAGCCTAATATTAAAATAAATAATAATAATAATAATAATAATAATAATAATAATTTAAATAGAAGAAAAGAAATAATATAACAAATCAATTCTACCAAAAAGCTCAATTAAAGGTTTTTTGTTTAAAATTTCATTCAATGGTAACAATATCATTACATAAATGTGTTTCTGCCCTACTCTAAAGCCCTATACGGACAGTAGTTGTATCTCATGTGGACATCTGTAAAAATAAATGTATATATCACCTCAGTGATTAAACTCATTGATACAAATGGCAATTTATTCACAGTGGAGAAATGAGTTTTGCGATCCTATGAACCACATAATTTGTCTGCTGTAAATAAAATTATTTACAAATTTATTCTTATTATTGTGTAAAATATACATATAAAAAAATGAATTATTATTATGTAAAATGTATTCTTATTAATCCAAGCATATTTTATAATATATAATCCTATTTATTATTTGATCATTTTAATCTCCTGTTTAAAAATAAGAAAATAGTTGTGCTATAGTTATACATATGTATATCATTAGACGTGATATAGTTATGTATGTAACTGTATATAATACACATTTAAAATTGTATTGCATACCTGCTGCTGCCATAATAAAGACCCATTTTGATTGTCTACATGCTTTTATTCTCTTTCTGCTTCCACTCGAGTTAAGAAATACTGTTCTCGTAAATACTTTCCAGCATTTCAGAAATTAATTTGCATGCACGTACAACAGTTGCCGTACCGTGTTTGGTAGTGGTCAAAAAAGATTTAAATATTGAATTTTGAATCTATTTTTTCTTGTAAACTCAGAGATGTGGATTCAGGCAGCAACCCTGGTGTTTGTCAAAAAACATTAGGTAGCTCGGCCTGGGATTTTTATGTGGGTGGTGAGTAAAAAACACTGACATTCTGGATTCGTACAGCAATAAAATCACTGATCACTCCCTGTAAATGGTGAAAATAACTTGCATTCCCACGAGAAACAATTACCTTCCGAATAGGGCTTAACTCAACTATTTTATTTCAGATCTGAAGCACTGATTTGCCGGGAAATTTGTCCTAGGATGTTTACGTTATGTCCATATTCTTTCTCCCAGAACACTACCATAAAGTATTTGAATAAATGGAAAAAAAAGAAGAAAAAGTGTCATTTTAAATTTTACGTTCTGCACCGTAAAATTTTACTAAATGAAAAGTTAATGTCACCAAAATGTTAATTTAAAGCCTAAATTAAATGTGTTCATCATATAAAGCATGTCTGTTCAGAAGACTTTGCTTGATTCATTTGGATTACATTTACTATGTTTTAATGAGCGATTTAAATCCTTAAACGGTTGCATGGACTTTCAATGCAGGTACAGAAATCTCTCATGATTCATTAAAAAATATTTGTTTGTTTTGAAAATGAACGATGAGTTGGAACAACATGAGGATGAGTACAATGATTTTCATTCATTCATTCATTTCTAATTTTAATGGCTGTACTTAATTTAGTTCAATTTTACCTATGCCGTGTATTTATATAAAGTAAATATTTATTGAATATTACGATTTTTTGTGAACTCACGAAACGTTTGTCATTCAATTACTCTTAGATAATTTAAGTTACATGAAGATACTATGGCAACGCTACTGCCGGGAAAGCTATGAAAACTAAAGGTAATTTTCTTGCTATCCATACATGAAGTTTAACAGACTGACAACAATGCTATTTACAGTGTAGGGTATAGCAGATGTGTTTACAATGGTACTCAGTTATATAAAGGAAAAATTAAGTAAAAAAAAAAAAAAAATCAAGTAACATTATTTTACAAGTAACAGGCAGAGATTCTGGCAACATAGACTCTTAAGACGAATTTAACATACTGTACAGCTTGTGTTACACAGGACGTGACAGAGACTACACAGAATGAATTAAATTAACAAAACTATGTTTTTTTTTTTTTTTTTGAGGGACTATAGATAACACCTTTTCTTATTATTATACCGGATTTTCATGAAACTTACACTATGTACAGATCATAGCATACATTTCTTGCAAAGGAATATAAGGTGCAGGATTCAAAGAAGATCCTGAGGTTGTTGTAATGTAGATTTTGCAGCATCTCTCAGCGCAGACGGGCAAAACAACAAAAAGACGACTTATTTCAATGCAACCGGTAGAGAACGACCCGAGCTCCGGTAGCTTCGCACTGAAAACACAGATAAGACTCCAGGATTCCTTAAAAACAGGGACGGGGATTCACCATTAGAAGGTGTGTGTGCGTGTTTGCACATACCATCTAAGAAGCCAGAGGAGGTCAGCTTTTTACGGTGTGCGTGAGCGTAATCTTGTAGGTTAGGTGCACTGGAGGAGCCGCCCAGCACCATGGTGCTAAACAAGCCAGCACAATGAGACCCTGATGGGAGTTAGAGAAGATACATACAGCAATCGGGTGTTCCAAGAGACACACCTCGCAATGCATGCAGCATGCATTTCTAGAAGATTCTTGCCACAGAATGAGTAGTGCAGCCTCACTGAAAGCATCCCATAATGACAGTAATGTCTTTTGTCAGTGCAACCCACTAAGGTAAACTGATCTTCAGAGGACCTCACTTTTAGAGCATGAACTAAAATACACTCAGCGATCAATAAGACACTGGGCTTTAGGGTCACATGACGTGACATATCAAGCAAAATGAAAGAGTGTAACACACTATACCCATCTAAAATCATATTTACTACAACTGCTGTAAGTAATACTGCATTATTACCCACTGCAGAAAAACTATTTCCACAGTTATACTGCGATATTCTGCATCATTCCATTTCAGAAGCGACTTATCAGTTACATTTTAACAATTGTGACCCTGGACCACGAAACCAGTCATAAGTAGCATACGGGTATATTCGTAGCAAAAGCCAACAATACATTGTATTTTTCTTTATGTCAAAGATCATTAGGATATTAAGATCATGATCCATGAAGATATTTTGTAAATTTCATACCATAAATATATCAAAACTTAATTTTTAATTAGTAATTACATTGCTAAGAACTTCATTCAGACAACTTTAAAGGTAATTTTCTCAGATTTTCAAATTGTTGTATCTAAGCCAAATATTGTTCATCAATGGAAACCTTATTTATTCAGCTTTCAGATGAAAAGAAAATTGGCCCTTATGACTAGTCCAGGGTCACATTTGGTAGAGTCACTTAGTATTGAATCAAATCAATCTGTATTGCTGTGAATGATCAGCTGACAAAAAAACTTCTCCGGTAGCTGCGTTTATAGTATTTAAGCAAATTTTCATCAATTTGCAAAGTCAGTTATATTGTACCTAGTAAAATTACGAACAATCCTTTGATATGTAACATTACAAAGTAAAAACTAAACCACACACACTTTCTTTTTTGGTAATGTGTCCATGGGCTACTTTTACCCCCCAAACAACATCCAAATTTTAGTTTTAAATATGTATGAATATATGTGACCCTGGACCACAAAAACAGTCTTAAGTAGCACGGGAAAATTTGTAGCAATAGCCAAAAATACATTGTATGGGTCAAAATTATCTATTTTTCTTTTATGCCAAAAAACATTAGGCCATTAAAATCATGTTCCATGAAGACATCTTGTAAATTTCCTACCATAAATATATCAAAACTTAACTTTTGATTAGTAATGTGCATTGATAAGAACTTCATCTGGACAACTTTAAAGGTAATATTCTCAATATTTAGATTTTTTTGCACCCTCAGTTTCCAGATTTTCAAATAGTTGCAAAAACCATACATCATTGGGCTTTCAGATGATGTATAAATCTCAGTTTCAAAAAACTGAACCTTATGACTGGTTTTGTGGTCCAGGGTCACATATAAAGTAAAGTGCACATCTTCGATCCAGTAACTGTCCTTCCACAAATACGTATAATTACACAGTAAGGCAAAAGTATATGCTTCCAACCGTGAGCGTTTGTGTATATACGACCTACAAACACACAAAGGACATTACAAGCATATATGAGAGTCAGCACTGTATTAGTCAGCTGTGTGGCAAAAATCTTTGAACAGTGTGTTTCAGAGTAAAGCTCACTGTGATAGTATTACACATTCAGTTCTATTTCAGACCCAAATTAATTGGTCATTAAGTCTGAGAGAATCAAGAGAGAGCAGCCACACCAACATCACACACAACAGAGATTAGAAATGGAACGGCAAAACATTACTTGGACATGTACAACCAGGACAGTATGTCAGAGATCCTCCGTAATGAACATCCAACAACATTCTGGATATTATATATGTCTGTTCGGTTGGTAAATTAACATTACGAGTGTGCCGTGACATCCGTGAGTGTTCGTCTTACCTATTCCAGTGGTGAGCTTGTGATCCGCGTGCAGTCTGCTGGGTCTGCTGTGGCTGTTGTTCTCTGACAGAACCTGAAAGAGCACAAGCAGAAAACAATAACTACTTAACAAAACGTTACCTTTATTCATCTGGTAGGAATATTCCAGATAGACAGATGTTAATAAGCAGCACTGTAAATATGTGAGTTCACAGCTCCATACACCACAAAGAAAACAAAACCCAGCATGAGGAAACAGAAATGGACCATGCGTTAAGCATTGCCACACAGACTCCATTCCACATCAGAAACAGGAAATGAGATCAGGAATGCAGAAGGGTATGAGGACAAACATGGCAACAGTTTATAGAGTGTAATCAAACAAATCATATTTCGTATGCATTCATGTAAAACCCAACAGAGCAGGGAACAGCCCGGTTATTTTTTCTCTGTTAAAACGTTCGTTTCAGTTTCATGCAAAACCAAACAAAACTTCAAAATTATGAATCTACTTTAGGGGAAAAAAGAGGTTATCCTTGGCACAGGAAGAGGGTTATTGGACAATAAACAGCACAGAGGTCTCTATGCCATCCTTCATGTCTGAACAGGCTTTACCTGACGCCTGTATCAATCTTGATTTCCCATAAACCCTGACAGTTCAAGTCACAGATTCAGCCTAGTTCTCAACTAAAACAGTGGCATCAAAAATACACTTAAGGCACACATAAAATATGTCTTTATGTTATATATCAAAGCACTTTCAATCTATCTGAAAGTTTTTGTTCACAAAATAACACATTTAAAGTCTCCCTGTAGTGAAAATCCAAATTTTTTTATGTTGTTTATTTGTCTATGTGGTGTTTTTAATATGCTTTTAGACAAGCCATGTGCCAGTCCATTAATCAACACCATTGCTGAGTATTTCTCCTTAAAGGAACACGTTTTTTTTTTTTTTTTAAATAGGCTAATTTTCCAACTCCCCTAGAGTTAAACAGTTGCGTTTTACCGTTTTTGAATCCATTCAGCTGATCGCCAGGTCTGGCGGTAGCACTTTTAGCATAGCTTAGCATAGATCATTGAATCTAATTAGACCGTTAGCATCTCGCTCAAAAATGACCAAAGAGTTTTGATATTTTTCCTATTTAAAACTTGACTCTTCTGTAGTTACATCGTGTACTAAGACAGACGGAAAATTAAAAGTTGCGATTTTCTAGGTCGATATGGCTAGGAACTATTCTCTCATTCCAGCGTGCAATGATATTTTCAGGCCCTACATAATATCATTGCGCCTGCTGCAGCCATGGTACAGCAGCAAAGTTCCTTGATTATTACACCGGAATGAGAGAATAGTTCCTAGCCATATCGACCTAGAAAATCAAAACTTTTTATTTTCTGTGAGTCTTAGCACACGATGTAACTATAGAAGAGTCAAGTTTTAAATAGGAAAAATATCAAAACTCTTTGGTCACTTTTGTGCGAGATGCTTAACGGTTTAATTTGATTCAATGATCTATGCTAAGCTACACTAAAAGTGCTACCGCCAGACCCGGAGATCGGCTGAATGGATTCGAAAACGGTAAAACGCAACTGTTTTACTCTAGGGGAGTTGGAAAATGAGCCTATTTCCAAAAAAAGTGGAGTGTTCCTTTAAAACTGTAGTGTCCCAAAGGCTGTCCCAGAAATGCGGTTTGAAACAGCCTTTTTTTTGCTACGTCACTAACTTCAGTAACCAATCACGTCAAAGGACAGATTCCTATCATTAGCATACAAAATATACCAATAGGATTATCAGCACAAAACCAAATATTAAATAGCGCATTTAATAGAGCACAACCGCTAGGCGCTAACCGCTAACCTGAAAAATAACCCGCGGCAACGGTGTAAAAGTAGCTCGGAGTCAGACGCACCTCCCCCGCTTTGCCGTCTGCACTTCACTCGCATATGCTCGCGGGCGCGAACTGGAATCACAAACTAGGCTGCATTCGAGCCTTCAAGGCGTTTTGAGGGCACAACATCGTCAAGTAAGTAACTTTTACAAATGTTACAGTATCCACTGTAGTTGTCCGCTAGTAAAACATAGTTTTATCAGTCATTATCCGTGTTTCGCCATTATATCGCGTTTACTACAGTTCAGTTAGTGGATGAGGAGGCTCTGGCTGGTGTGACTGCGTGGGGGCGGGGCTAATGTGCATATTCATAGATCCACGTATAGTAAATAAGGCAAGGGGGGTAGAGTTACATTCAAGCTGTTTTAAGGCATGAGAAAATAATTTTCACAAGAAAAAACATTTAAAGTTTTAAGGGATGAAAATAATGACTACAGGGGGACTTTAACAAAGTATTTGAAATAAAGTCCAGTTAAAGTGATGAACTATATCTACAGTTATTCTTCTAAGACTCCAGTGTCAAACTGAGGGGAACTAATTGCATATCTACTAAAAAGCACACTATTTCAGGTATTTTTTCTTAGACAATGACATTTTTAAGTGTGCCTAAAGTGTTCTTTTTGGAGCCACTATATTTAGTTGAAAACTTGAGTTAATCTGTGCCACCATCTTTAAGTACTTGACCGAGGTTCCCACTCATAATGTTGCGTAAAAATGACAGGAAAACTGACATGGAACAACCTGACCAAGCAATCTTGCAAAACAAAGACACAAGCATAATTATAACATGTGGGTTATAATTATTGTAAAACACAAAATTGTGATGCTCACTAAATGGTTAACCACCATAAACAATGTTTTTGATTTATACTCTTGCTAAGAGCTTCCTAATGAACTGTGTAGACAAGAAATGAAGATCTGGCTGAAGACAGGGACCGATGAATATTAAAAGATGCCAAAGCAGAGACAAACTTCTGTCCTGGAAGAGATGAGTGACAAGCAAAATCCACCCTATACATACATTTCAATGACACAAATCCCGCAGCAACCCAGAGGTCAAATTAAGTTTTTGTCATAATTGAAATGGAGCAGGATGCAAAGGACAGCTAATTGCACAGCAGATGAATGAAAAGAGTTGTTATCAGGCAAAACATGGATAAAGAGAGTAGATTGGTGAAGACAGAGCAATAAAATATTGAGAAGTTGTCATGATATAATTAGTTTATGGCCTGAAAGAGCAACAAAGACCAAAAGCATCTTTTTTTATACCCAAGTGGATACAAATCTGTATTTTTATTCTACATGGTGTGAAATTCAGATCTCATAAATAATAATTGCATTATTAAAATAAAATGTAAACAGAATTTAAAGTCAACCTGAAATGGCATTTGCAACCCATTTCACATTCTTAAAATTATGTATTTCTGAGGATATTCAACAAGAAAAAAGTGTGGGGCAAGATTTGAGTTCATCCATCAGGATACGCTAATACTAAACGTAATGAAATTATAGTGTATAGCTTATAGCGTTATCCAAAAATAGAGAGTAAAATGTGGCTGTTTGCCATGTGTGATTTTTTGCAATAACATTCACTTGTGAATAATTCACAATAAGGTCAAGAACATGCATCAGGTTTGCAAATTTTAATTTCACGCTGACTTGGAAAACCATTGGTCTGGAAAAACAAAGACGGGGTGTTCGTGTTGTGACACTACTGGGTATTTTTGTCTAAATAAGGAACTACCAAATTTAGTAGTAATCACAGTCAATGTGATATTTAAAGAAACTAGTTTTCATATGTTTAGAACTAAAACACATGAAGAAAATACATCAGATCATCTTCCTCAAAGACACTGTAACTAGACCACAACTGGTGAAACTGAAATCAAATCAACTAAAAAAACAAAAAAAAAAAAAACACATGATGAATGAGGTAATAGCGCTCTCTTTTAATTCATCTGCTCATTAGGTGTCCTTGCTGACCGCTGCCAAGATCTTGAGTGTGAATGAACAGTACGTTAGTGGTTGGTGTGAAGAATGAATTAAATTGGTAAAAACCTGTTGCCATGAGCCAAAAATACTGGATGTGAAAGCCAGTGATTTGGGGGAGACTGGGGAGGAAGTTATTTGGTCCCCTGATCTGCGTCTTCGACGCCCAGTACCAACACCACAGGTGTAATGAATCCAGGTACCTATAGAGTCAGGGCTAGACACACTCAGGGGGCTCTCTTCCTGGAAGTGAGACAGGGGGCAGAAACAGCACAGTCATGCAACGTTAACAACAGTCCGGCTACGTGTCCACCAACATTCACTACCAAGGCCTTTTGCTCAACAGAAGACAAAAACACAGCTAAGTGTGCTCATACTTTGCCAGCGGGCGTCTTGATAAAGTCTTTCTGCAATGGGGACTAAAAAAGAAAACATAAGAGACGGTGGCAGTTTTTTTTTTTTTTTCAAAATAATACACATTGGTGGGTGACAAAAGCTTTGAATCGAAATATGAAAGACATGCTTTTGCACCCAAGCTTATTATATGTCTCTACAAGGCTGAATGCAAACTGAATGCCTGAAACAATAACGTGTGACATTTATAGAGCAGGACGTTTTCATTTTCATGTCACACTGTACAGTAATTCCAACAAGTCAACACAGAACAACGTGACCACGAGTAAATGACAATTTTCAATTTTGGGTGAACTATTCCTTTTCTTGAAATTCTTTTTTAGAATTTTTAAAACACCTTTTGTGTTTCACAAAAGGAAAAAAATCTACAGGTTTTTTTTTTTTTTTTTTTTAAACAATGATGACACAATTTACGTTTTTAGGTGAACTAGCTCAGTTACTTAATTTTGATCAACCAATAGACCAATTTCGAGTAGATGTCACCTGCAGCTGTGCGCACATAGTGGTTGCAGAAAAACACTGGTAACAAGTGGAGGTAAACAGGTAAAACAACTATAGAATACTGTCGTCAAAGACACCATTTGAAGCTAAATGCAGGCGCTTTAGACAGACTATGGATGAAAACTGCTCTGACTACTTTACCTACTTTACTTTGATTACTTTTCAAAGCATACATTTGATTTAAACAATAGGTCTACATAATATTCACATATGCTGTTCATAGGGGACGTACTGTATTAGCCCTACAGTTACAGCATTAAATGAAGAGTTCAGATGCAAAACCAGCTAAATCCATCTGACGTCTTTCTTTACAAAATGCATTTTTATCAGGCTCAGATGTACAGGTTTCTATGTAAGTACCAGTACTTCTGATTGGGCTGAGGCTGGTATTTTAGCGAGTTTGAAGAAAAAGTATCTGATGGATGTATAATATGTGTCGAGAGCATTCACTCAGTATCATTATCTCATTTTTGACCGAGATGGCTTCTAGCTGGTTTTGCATCTGAACTCTTCAAATATTATTTAAACCTATTACTATTAACATTTTACATAACATTTATTTATTTTATCTCACATTTCTGACTTTTTTTTCCTTGCAAATGCAAGTTTATATGTCCTTATTCAGACTTTATAATTCGAGTTAACTCAAAACTAGTGAGTTTGTTAATTCTGAGGGGGGAAAAAAGCCAGAGGCGTGGGATATAAACTCCAGAGCCGAGGGGAAAAGAGAGAATGACGAGCTGTGTTTTTTCTTATTAGAACTGTGAGATATAATCTCGGAATTGCAAGAATAAAGTCAGAATTGTGAAATATAAAATCAATTTTACCTTTTTAATTCTTTTATTCCATGGCTCCGTAGACTGCCACTTGAACCACCCACAAAAAACGCCTTCCCTGTTTTAGATTTGTAAGACTATCCCACAATTTAACGTCAGTTTTGTTGAATAGCAGTGCTTATCGCTGAGTGAAGCTCTTGTAATATGCAGAGAACATTTTGAAAATTACATCTAATCAATATTATCTATAATCTTTTCTAATCTAACTATTTTGTACCGTATCCATGTAATTCTCTAGCCGTAAAGGCTATCCCTCCAGGGTTTTCTGCAACCATGATGCGCGCATCCCGAACGTTTACAAACCGATAATTGGTCTATACACTGCATTGTAACTTCTGCATTTGAAACTCAGTTTATCAGTTTTTCTTTACATCTCATTAAATAAAGGGATAATCAATGACTAGGTGTGCATGAAATGACTAATGCATGAGATGGAGTTAAAGAACCACCTGAAGCAAAGCAGAGAAGAGCAGGACATTTATAGGAATGATTTTGAAAGAAAGATCTGCATTTGTCTCTCTACTAGCTGCAAGTTTAATTATTTCAAAAACAGTCATGTTACCACATCACCATTTTGCTGCTGATTTTTTTTTTTTTTGCTAAACTAGTAAACCTATTAAAAAAACAATCAGCATTCTTTTAAAATGCACAGTGTAACTGACTAACTTTGACTAATACAGAGATCAGAAGTCATGAACATTACAGTTTGTAAAGTATGAGGACAAAATCATCTCTGTTAATATATTTTAAAACTATAATGCAATGTGTAATTCTACAGATGTACAGCATACCCAGAACAACAACGTATAATTTTGCTTCCATTCTGAGTAAATGTAGATACTGTAGATAAAATTAAATACATGAAAAACTGGAGAAGATAAAATATAAAAACGTCAGACTGATTACTAAAAGCGAAATTCAAATGGAAAGAAACTAGAAGTGAAAAGACATATAAAGGACATATAAATGCATATTCACATTAAGAGTGACAGTGTTGAAACTGATGAAAATTGCAAGCACTTTTTCACAGCGATGTATAATGTCAATGTCACAGCAATGGAAAAAATATGTTTTTTAAAAATGTGATTCTAGCTATACCCAGCACATTCGCTACTAGGGAAAAGTTGAAACACTTTTTTTTTTTTTTTTTTTTTTTTTTTTGTTTATTGGGATTTTAAAACCTTTAAATCTAAGCTTATGCTTAAATGCTTGATATCAGTTTGTAGAACAAATTTGAGCTTATGAATTTCTGTTCATTTACAGTAAGGTCTCATTTTTTGACATTAGTTAATATGAACTAACAAGTAACAATACCTGTATAGAATGAATATTAATTTCAATTTTAATAATATATTTTTTAAATCAAAAGTTGCATCTGTTAACATTAGCTAATAAGAATAATAATAACAAAAAAAAAGTGTATACACCTGTATTTTTAACTAGCAACCACAAAAAATATATGCACTGAAAAAAATGCTAACCTAAAAAATTGCTTAATGTGGCTACCTACCTCCCAAAATGCAAAAATGCATTAGCACACTACACAGTGATGCATTGTTTCATCGCAATTTGCTGTAAAATGTGAAGTGTGTAAATAAGCCTTGATTCCGTGACTGTCTCTGTTTACTATACATCTATATTTGTAAATGTGTATAGGAACTTTCAACCCTATTATCAGAGAAGAACAGCAATTAACTGTGAATGACTTCATTTGATTACTTTAACAAACTGTTTAGAGACCCTTTGTTTATAACAACATACTGTGTAAAAACTTACTTCCACAGAGCCGATCTTTTTGGAGCGGGGAAGAGGGGACTTCCTGTGGATGTAGATGGGATCTGACACCATGGGGCGGAACATCATGAGAGCTCGATCCGGCTCATCACGTTTAGCACCACCGGCCTCCTCATCACTGTCATTATGGGATTTCTTCTTGGAGCCCTCATTCTGAGACACATTCAACATTTTAGTGAAGATAAAAAAAACAAAAAAAAACAAACATGCAACTTAGAAATACTGCAAATAAAAACACTGAAAACTATATAGGGGAAATAGGGGATGAAAATAACACTTTTTGTTTAAGAATCAGTAACTCAGTGGCTGTTTGTGCTAGATCTCTCAAACTTTGATATATGGTAGTCACTTTTGTCTATTACAAAGAAAACTTACTTGGACGTGTACTGCATAATCACAGATTAAGTGAGTTAATGTCAAATACAAAGAGTTCTGTTGTTACATCCTACCCCACTACAGGCTGGGAATTGAAGAACAAAGAATGATCAGTTTTTTTGAATAGAGTGAACCATTTAAAGTGACAAAAACATTATACTGTATTCATTTTAGGACTTTAAATTTAGCACAAAGCAATTGCTCTGTGTGTTTTTAGGTGAGAGTGTGTGTGTACTGTATTCAGTCACTAGCTGTGTGAATTCTGGAATATCACATAAAAAATGCTGGATGGAAATGTCAAGATGCGCTTAAATTCTAAACATGTGCACAAAAAAGCATATGTGCTCATTTGAGGCAGACAGCGTTTTTATCCAATAAGATGCGCATAAACTATGATGGAAACACATGAAAACCTCACATGACTGCCTCAATAGAGGATATGATTGGATAACTGGGCTCATTGGAATCATCATAAGGAGTATTGAACTGTTACAACTATCCGCACCCCAAACAGCCATAACATAGTAAACTGTTTTAGCATGTAGGTTTTAAGTTAGCATGAATGCAAAGAAGCAAATTAAACTAGAGAAACAGTTACTTTAGGTTATGTAAGACAAATAATTGTATCTACAACACAATGATTGCTGGGCAAAAAATAATCTTAATGAAAAAAAAAAAAAAAACATTTTCTGAAAATCATAAAACAAAAAAATTTTGGTTATAAAATCCATAATGTTGCTCACATTCACATGCCACTTTAAAATGTGAATGGAGCGTATGATATTGATGACATCACCACAGCTCCTTTCTGACTTGTCTGACAGTGTTACAACACTCCCCAGTCTCCCCTACTATAAAATACATACTACAGCAACTCCTAATTGTGATGGAATCTAAGCAATCCCAGGAAAAGGAAATGAAATGTGTAGAATAAGTTATGAATAAAAAAAACACAAAAAAACAACAGCCATTAGTCATTGCTAACCTCTCTGGACGCTGGTCTATAGCCAAATCCAGATGGCAAGTTTTTATCTTCTTCACAGCCTTTAGCTCCTGGACTGAAATGAAGCTCCACATGGAAACGATCCTCTGATGAAGGATCCTACAAATCCAAAGCTCTCATTAACAAGCGATTAACAGGGTCACATGTCTGTCCTTACACATGCCTTAATACACACTGGACGATATATGAATTTAATTATCTTTTTTCACAATTAAGTGTTAGACCTTCTTGTATAAATTCACTAGTTGTTGATTGACTTGTCAACAAATGAGATTTTTTCTAGAAAGCTGAAATTGTTTAAATAATTAAGCTTTAATTAGGTTTAAGTGTCTTAGCATATTTATTAAGTTTACCTAAAACTACCTTAGAAATACAAACACATTTCTTCTAAAAGGTAAGTTATAACGCAAGTTTTGCATGTTCAAAATATGACACAATTATGGCAGAAAAATCATTTCATACATTTCTTAAATATTAAAGAAGTCCACTTCCAGAACAAAAATGTACAGATAATGTACTCACCCCCTTGTCATCCAAGATGTTTGTGTCTTTCTTTCTTCAGTCGTAAAGAAATTATGTTTTTTGAGG